>JAJTWR010000308.1:3542500-3607815 GCA_021613335.1 Whitmania pigra
ATAAATTACTACTTATTTATTTATTTTATTTTTTCATGATCATCAGAACGGAATTCCATGGGAATTTCTGACGAGCAGAGAAAGTGATCCAATGTTGTATGGTTACAGAGGCATTGTACTGGAGAAGGATTTTCTTAATGAAGTTTATCGAATCCACGAAGGCGAAGACAAATTCAACAAAACAGTATTATTATTATTATTTTTCAATATTGCAGAAATATCAATTGTAAATCAAGGCTTAAAAAGCAGTTACATTATTTAGACTAGGGACGGCAAAGATTGATATTAAGGTAATTAATAGTCGACAATGTTTAAATTTTTCATTGCTTTCTGGAAACTAATCTCGTTGAATACGAATGTAATCTTTAAACGAAGGAAGCAATAATGCCTATTAACCACTCGATGATAGAAAGATTTTCAGTACTTATGGAGGAGTGAAGCTTTCATGGAAAATATACAAATATGAAGCAATTGCATCTTTAATAATGAACTGAACGTTTTAATTAGCGATGAAAATAATGCGTGTAGATCTAATATTACACTAGTAATAGCGTTAGTTTAAATTTATCGATATTCATAATAGCCCCGTTTGTCACCAATCATTTGTGTTGTTAGTTTCCGTGGACTGCCGAAGACTTCCACAGACATTACAAACCTCGTAAGAGGCTCGTCGGTGATGACGTCATCGAGGGTTTCAAGAAACTGAAATCAACTTCCGCCCAAACGAGTTTGAACGAATACGTGTCCAGCATTTCGGGGAAGAAGTACATGGCTGATGAAGTGGAAGTTCTTGTCAGGAGTTTCACGAACAAACAGACGGTCCTTGATGATTTGACTGTGGAATCAACCAAAGCTAAGAAAACGGAAATTTTACTCAAGCCTTCATCCGCTTCTAGCGATGTGCTGCCCGAAATAATTTGCGGAGATTCGCCCAGCCAGCCTTCGGCTTTCATTAAGCGGCGCCCATCGACCAAAGCTGTTATCAAGTTCGCCTTGACGCCAACTCACGCCCCTGCCTTCAGGACAGACCAATACCTCACTTCTCAGCAACTGAACATGGTGGAGTTGAAGGATTTGATGAGCAGCAGCAAACTGAACACTTCGGTGGATGGTTCTGCCACCAGGAGCATCTCTGCTGACGATTCCTCTTCCGACATTTCCAATTGTGATTCTCGCGATAGCTACGTAAGCACCAACTTCAAATCCAGTCACGACTACAGTTTGGCCACTTCGAGCAACAGCAACAACCAAACATTCGCTGCTTCTCAACGACTCTACAAAAGTCTCGATGAAAATCCTCATTTGGAGAATGATTTTAGTGTCAGAAGGTCAACGTTCTCAGACAATTAACATCGATTATGCTAACAATTACTAATTAAAATTGCTTAATAAATTAATGCCCATTTTAATTATTAAAGTTTTCGTAATTTTAATTCAAACTTAAGTTAAAAGTCATTAGTTAATGAACAAGTTATTACCATCATCATTGTTAACCAGCTACCTAGAATATCTTATGCTGTATAAAGATGATAATAATGAAAGTAGTGAATTAAGACAACTGAATGCTTGGTTTTATAAAAATAAAATAATTGCCATAGAACGCTGGTTACATCATTTCAGACCTTAAAATTGAGAATTTGGTTTTTATTAATCGATTAATCTTAATTAATTATTAATTGAAATTCAACATGACGTCATCACTCGACGTTATCTTCCTGTTCATCTTCTCGAATGACAGGTGCCCCTGGAAATTATAAGTTTAAATATTAAAAACTATTTATTATTTACTGAATTAAAAAAATATTAGAGGTTATTATCTGTTTAAACTGTATTGTAATTACATCATACATTTACTTCTTTAAATATTAACAATTTGCAGCTTATTTCATTTGGTAGACCGGTCGTTATCAACGTTATCAAAATAAGTAACACTTCAATGTTGTCCAGGTTAATCCTTTAACCATCAAAAATCTATAATTTCATCATAATAATTAATAATATCTCATCTGTATTTTAGCAATAATTACATGCAACTTTAAGTTATTAGAAATTACACCAACCATCCAATTTCTTCAACTTTTTCAACCTCATCGCCACCTGCTCCTTCCAATCACCATCTTGTGAATGCTTCTCCTCCAATGGATTCCCTGCATTCATTTCAAATTTAAATTATTTACAATTACTTGCACATTGTTGTTGAAATTATATCAAAAACATCTCATGATCTTATAAACAATTCATTAATTCATTTGAAAATGACATTTTAATATTATTATTTTATTATACATTACACTTTAACAAAGTGATTTCAATCAAGTTGTGAGTATTTTAATTACAATTCGAATGTGAATGAAAGAATACTGATTTACAAATGAAATCAATCCAACCTATTAGGAGCAGATTCTCAAGCAACGGCAGGTCTGCCTTCAATTAAATTAAATTTTGATTTTTAGTCAAAGAAAAATGATTAAAAATTATTAAAAATAAATTTGTAAAAAAAATATAATTCAATATTCGAATAATATTTTAGTATTTAACGTTGTAACAATGAAATCTATAAATGATAATAATAATGATTATAACAGACAAGATTTTACCAGCTTCTGAAATTCAGCCCAATCCTTGAGCAGGTTATTTGACATGTACAAAACCTTTGGAAACACAAATTAACATTAAAAATGTAACTAATTGCAGTTTGTGGATTAAGTAAATAAATTAAATAAAATGTCAAAAAATATGATGCAAGAAATAAATCAGCATGTAAACAGAAACCTTCAACTTCTTGAGAGCATTAATTCCTTTGAGTTTCTCAACCTGGTTGTAAGAAATCCATAACTCTTCCAACGAGTCACCAACAGCTTCCTGTTTTCATTCAAATCACTAATTTTGCATTTATAGCAACAAATTTGAATTCTTAATAAATTGTGCATCTTCAATATTAATTATATAAATATGACTCCATAATTTAACAGATATTGTATTATTATCCAAATAATTAATAAATTATATCCAATTTATATTAAATACCAACCAATCCTACAAGGCTTTTGATGTTATTTCGGCCCAGCGAAAGAATTTTTAGGTTTTCTTGAAAATTAAAAATTATTAAAATTTGATAACATTACATTTTATTGATCACTTATTGATACATTATTCAAATATAAATGAAATATAAATATTAATATGAAATTTCAAAACTACTGATTCTTACTAAGTCCATTCATGTTGGTGATTTTTTCAATGCAGTTTGTTGACAATGAAAGTTGCCTGCATAAAATTGCTAAGTTAAATGTTTCTAAGAGTTCAAGCAGCACAATAACAACAACAATGAAATGCTTCTTTATAAAAAAAACACAACAACAACAATAATCTATAAAGTCCACAGCAATGATTTATAAAACCCATAACAATTAAATGCTCTTTTATAAAACCCACTCGCATGATGTCAAGGTGGTCAGTGAGGAATCCAGTTTGTCGATGGGAGGAATTGAGGCAAAAAGTTCAATTTTCTTTTCTTCAGAAGCTTTGAGGCCAGTTCTTTCCTCCTAGGTTAAAATTAAGAACTTATAGAAACAAATTGAAGTATAAACAATATAAATTGTTTTACATTATACATTATAAGCATTATAACTCTTAAGAACTTATAGAAACAAATTGAAGTATAAACAATATAAATTGTATTATATTATACACTATATGCATTATAGCTCTTACCCGATTCCAATCCTATCTATTTTTCACTGAACAAATATCTTACTATTAAATGAATTCAATTTTTACTATTCTGAATCACTCTATATTGATAATCTAAATGTCTGCAATGTGTGTTAGTATTGACCATCTTGTTGTTGAAATAAATAAATAAGTTTAATGAAATTGTTTGACTCACCCACTTAGCTATGGCTTCTCTGATCGATATCCCTTTAACAGCCTGCCAAATGAAATATTTTTATAATAAAGAAAATTTTAAATGAGAAGGTATTCTGCAAAAAAAAAACAAAAATTGAATTTGATCTCAAATACATTGATAGTTTTGTTGCAAGTTAGGACCAATTATAGGACAAAAATAACTTCACGTTGTTTTCATTAAAATGTTGAAATTACTAAAAAAAACCACTGACGCTGTTCATTCCTGAGGTAAAATATTCGCACCTGAATGGCTAAAAGTTCCTTAGCAACCGAATTGAACTTTTCCTGGGTGATTTACTTATGAATTATTCGGATTGGCTGAAATTATTTAGAAATTTATTTACTTTAAAAATTGAGTTAAAACAAGTAAAACTATCATAAATAAAAATTAAGTAAAATTACTAATTAATAAATTAGAACTTTTGTGAGAATGGTAGGTTCATTGGCCTATTTTTATTTGAAACAAAAACTCTCCCTAAAATGACTCCCTCCCTCTGCCTATCGTATATTAATTTTGCTCTAAACTATATGCCATTCTAAAGTTGGATTTTTTCTATAATTTTATTTAGAAATTACTTGACCACATTTACCTTACAGAAGTAAAAATGTTAATGCAAAGTGACATCACATTTCTTTAAAGCGTCATATTATGTCATTTAAATGTTTTTTATTGGAAAACTATGAAAGGATTGATATTGGCATATTGCGTGTAAATAATATATAAATGTCTGATATTCATTTCACGATATCAAGTTATCATTTAAATTTAAATATTTTTATCACTTTGATAAATTACATGGATGTAATTTCTGGAATTATAAAACAAAATTAAAGTTATGAAATATATGGAGAGGGACTGACAAGCGAAAGCATTTTCTGGAAAATCGTGCGAAGATTGAGTGAAGTCTAATTTTGGGTGATGTTTATGACAATGTTGAGCTTGTGTTTGCATTAGGAAGAGTATGTTCCAACAACCTCTAGCTATTATTAAGTATATATCTTCAAAACCAAAAATAATTTATTGAACTAACCAGCTTTTTGTGCATTTACGAAATGAAACTTCAACCACATAAGAAGTGAAACTTCATGGCGACTCTTTCAGCAAACACTTATATAATGGCAAAAGCCCAGTCTTTAGCATGGCTTAAGTTAGCATTCAAATTTATTTTCAATTGCGAGGTTTTAAATTATATTATTTGATAGCTGCATTTCAAATGCTCTCTAAAAATGTTCGTTTATCGACTGTAGTGGGATTTTAACTTTTTTTTAATTAATAGGAATTTCTGGAATTCCTTCAAAAGTCCTCTTACTCAATAACCGCGCAGCTCCGACTGATAAAATGTGCATCAAAATGTTCAAGAAGATTCATACTTTCTATATTCCAATGTTTTACAACGTCTCTGAACTATGGAACAACATACGTGCTTTAAATAATATATAAGACGAAAGTCTATCCAGTATTGTTAAGCTTTACAAGTGATTTTATTCAATAACTATGCAGCTCTGAAAGATAGTTTCCAAATATTATAGTTTAAAACCTTGCAATTGAAAATAAATTTGAGTGTCTGCTAATTTCAGCCACGTTAAAGACTAGGTTTTAGCCATTAGATAAGTGTCTGCTGGCCTAAGACGAGTCTGGCTTACTAAAAAATTTGCTACAAATTACTTTTGTAGAAGTATTTAAAATACGACTATCAAAATTTGGATGTTGATTAAAAAGGAGTGATTTATCACAAAAACTTTATTCTCCTTAAACTACTTAAAAGAAATGTTAGTTTATGTTATTTAGTATACAGCAAGACAAGCGGATCATTGGCTCGAAACCATTTTCTAGCGAGTTCATCGTTATTTATAAGTAATTAATAATTTTATATTTTACATCAAATTATATAAAATAAACATTGAAATTTTGAAATTAATTGTCGATGGAACGACTGTTTCAATAGTTTGAGTGTAAACATTAACTTGTTAATTTGTTTTATTATTTACATATTTATTTACATTTTAGAAGTTTTCAGTAAAAAATAGCGCATAATAGTAACCACTGGCTAAATGGTCTAAAGCGGAAGCCTTCCGCCATTTGTAGGGATTGGTCTGTGATCCGTCTGAGGATATTGGTTCGAATCTGTTTAGGAGCTCGTTTGTGGACATCATCATTTTGTTTACTGACTTCACTTTAAAAATGCAGGCAATCAAGTGTGTCGTTGTGGGAGATGGGTTAGATTTTTCTACATTTTGAATGCGGAAGATGTTTACATCCGGATCGTTTGTTGTGTGGAGTCTGTCCCGTGATATTGTTGTGGATTTGCGGGTGGTTCATGCAATAAATTACATGCGATTGGCCTTATCCTGTTCATTATGGGTTAGACTGTAGGAGTCTAAAAACTGAAAATTTATTTCGCGCGAAATAGGTCAAAATAACTAATGTGAAACATTCCTAATTGGGCAACCTTTTGACAAGTTAAAAGATCGTTTTCCAAAACTTAGCCAGACAAGTAATGCTTTAATATAAGACTGACGTGAAGAAGGCCAGTACATTCTTTCACCACCATTTCATTATCACACTTCAAATTAAATTTTCTGTTTTGTCGAGATGTGAAATGCCAATGGGCATTAATTGCGAGCTTTAAGATTCAAAGCCTTAAATCATGCCAGTTTAGGATTTTGAATTTCAAGCCAGGTGATATTTATGTTATTAAAGCAATTTTATATTACAAAAGAGTATAAGTAACTTAATGTTAGTCACTTTGTTGAGGCAACTAGATTTTTTATTTAAGTTTTGGCATGGATGCTGTTTCTGATGGAGTCAGATTGCAAGATTAAAAATCAGATTTTTAAGAATGGCTGTGCATGATAATGGGTTGAAACCAGGAAGCAATGAAAGTTTTTTAAACAACTGCTTTGGTTCTCAACATGAGTGATGATCAATTATGGATTTGTATATTATAGCTAATAATGCCACAATAACAATATTATAAAGCATTCACTTGAAAAATTTAATTCTGAGTTTTATTAAATTTTGTTTGTAGTGCTGTTGGTAAGACTTGCCTGTTGATTAGTTACACCACCAATGCTTTCCCTGGAGAATATATTCCTACAGTGTGAGTTTGCCTGTGTGATTACTGAAGCCACTAGATAATGCTTACACATCCTCAAGATTCAGCTGCAATATTTAAGTTGCATGTTGCAAAGTTACTTGGGAAAAGACTATTTGGTACTTAATTAAGACTGACCTGTCTGCTTCTGATTGTTTAGCTTTGACAATTATTCCGCAAATGTCATGGTGGATGGGAGGCCCATCAACCTCGGTTTGTGGGATACAGCTGGTCAAGAAGATTATGATAGACTGAGACCTTTGTCATATCCACAAACAGTAAGTTATCTGCTTTAGTTAGTGCTTAATTGTTATGCAACAATTGTTAATTATGAGTTGCTTAATTTGTTAATTGCTGTAAAATCAGATTGATAATTACAAGTTCGTGACATTACACCGATTCGTTAGGTGAAGGGCTTTCAGAATTGTGTGGCTCAATGGAAGACTTACAATTAGTTGCTTTGCACTGCATTTTTGAATGTATTTCAATATTTCATAGTCTTAAGGATTAAAATTAGTTTATTTCTAGCCATCTCGAGTGTTTTCATTTAATTACATTTGTATTTCATGCATAATTATATTTTCCAATGTTGTTGTTTGATAGTCATGAAATTGTTAAATTATTTTCAGGATGTCTTCTTGATCTGCTTTTCATTAATTAGTCCTGCATCATTTGAGAATGTTCGAGCCAAAGTGAGTGACTCGCATTACCGCGAACGTTAGTCGTCATCGTTAGAAATGTGCGTGTTGCGATTGCAGTGGTACCCCGAGGTGAGCCACCATTGCCCGTCGACTCCGATCGTTCTGGTCGGCACGAAACTGGATCTAAGAGAGGACAAAGAGACCATCGACAGATTAAAGGACAAGAAACTCTCGCCGATAACCTACCCGCAGGTGAAACTTTGATTGCTCGTGGATTTATAGTCCAGCACGAGGCTCGACCTTTTAAGCAATGATTGAGGTGAGCTCCAATTACATTTAGGGTCTTGCCATGGCAAGGGAGATAGGGGCTGTCAAGTACCTTGAATGCTCTGCTCTGACACAGAAGGGTCTTAAAACTGTCTTCGATGAGGCCATAAGGGCAGTTCTTTGCCCCAAACCCAAGCCAAAGAAGAAGAAAGTATGCGTGGTGTTGTAGTAGGCGTGCAGCGTTCCATAGTGTATTGTTAAGAATTTCATAATTATTCGAATATTGATAATATTTCTTTTTTTTTACTTAAATCAACTGAACTTAAAAGTGCTTGAAATATCGTGTGAAAGGATGGATGTCAGAAGAGTGACTGCATTTCATTTCTTGAACATTTTATGTTGTGATAATAAGTTCATGCAAATCATTTCCAACCGAAAGGAGATCCGTGCTTCGTATTCTGTTTTTAATCATGTGTTTCAAGAGTGCTATGCTTTCAAATGTTTAGAATCAAACATTTCTTCACATGTCTGTGGCAGTTGGCTGCTTGCTGGACACTGAGAACTAGCTTTTGGATTATTTTTTATTATAAATGCATTATGTCAAGTTTTTATGATGCCTCATGTTGTGGAATACGACGGGGTCTTTCTTTGAATACGAAATGACGTCTCAAATGTGAAGGCTCGCTTGTCGTTTTGGGGTTTTCGTAGTCAAGGAATGAGCTGGGACGAAGTCAGGCAAATGGACCTTTCTCGAAGCAGAGATATTTTGCAGATTTGTTTGTTGTTCACTGGCATCTTCTTGGTTTAATGGCTTTTAAGTGATTAAATTGTTTACAAGGCGTCAATGATTTCAATAGCTTGTTTTTACATCAGACTCGTGGGAGGATCGCACGGGTCGGCGTTTTTATGGTAACGAGCAGCACTCGAGTTAGGAAGTGAAGAGATCGAGAGTTTTATTTTAAGCGTTGAATCTGCCCAGAAGAAACTGCAAAGTTACAATTTCTTGGTTGCTGTGCAGTAGTGGACCACAATTGAATTTGTATAGTCACGAAATCAGGGTACCTTGAGATCTTGGAAGTTGATCGAACAGCAAATTATGTGGGCTCAAATCCTAACTTAGTTAAAAGCTTTTTTTAGAGGTTGCCAAATTTGAGGCTTTTGGGCTCCTTTTTCAGTAGAAATTGCGCTTATGGACAGCATGTAGTAAACTTCAGCTGAGAAATTCTAATATTTTTTTTGTTTTTGTTTTATTAACGTCCTTTGCATAGCTAGATGATTAGGACGGTTGAACCCCGTGCTGCCATAGTGAGAGGAGCAGCCTTAACCGTTAGGCCGAGCGGGCGCACTCTAATATCTTTAAGAAAGGACATTCTATATATAGCATACGGCTAAAAAATTCTGCACCAGAGAGTTTGTGTGCGACGTCAACAATGTTTTTTTTTTTCGTGAAATTTCGGTAAAAAAGTACTTGGACATATTAGAACAGGCTGTTGTGTTTTTATGCACTAGAAATATTTGAAGCACTTAGTGACTGTTGGAATAATTAAATTATTAATTGCCGTCTTGAATACATTTTCTTGAGTCTATCTTGCTGTGGAATGTCGATTTTGGGATGGAATTTTACGCCAGTGTTTTACATTTCGAGAGTCGCTAATTTTTACGGGAAAATTAAATTTGCATAATTGATTTTTTTGAAAAAAAGTCTTTAAATTTCAATTTAAAGGATTTGGAACTACTAGGTGGATAATGGGGCCATTATATAGCGACATCGCTAGGGTTGGTGTCATCCCTTAAGACTTTCACCATTAACATAGGTCAGTTGGTTGTGGGCAGGGGCGCAACCAGCGAAAAATGCTGGGGGGGGGGCTCAAGTTTAGAAAAGCCCGACGCAGTCGAAAAATTTTTGAAACTGTTCAAATCAATACTACTAATTTTAATTAATAAAGAATTAAAGATAGAACTGATTATTATTATAAGTTTTTATTTATAAGTCTGCAGTCTTTTTTTGTATCTTTAATAATTTATTAATGAGCTTGACTATCTTCTGTTTCAAAGTTTCAAGCCAGTTAAAGCAACTGTAAAAAAAAAGTTTATGATATGTTTAAAATTGTAATATGATATGATTGATATCCTAAACATTTCACCTAATCTAAATTATGTATAAAATTAAGATCCTAAACAGTTTAAAACATTTTGAAATGTTGTAGTCTAAATTACATTTTGATGTGTTTACAGTTACAAAATAATTTTTCGATCAATCTGTGAAAATCTGTTCACCATTTTATTTACTGGAAGAAGTGCAGTAGTTGTTTTGTTCACAGATATTCTCAATAAACTTTGCAAACGACAGGCAGACATAGTCGTCCCGAGATGACTTTTAATAAGGCGAAGTTTAGAAAATGCCCTTTCTGCATCTGATGACGTAAATGTCTGAGTAAGAGCAACATCGAGCATATGCAACTCGGGCTGAATGCTTGTGGCACAGAAAAGATCTTGTAGTTCGATACACGCATTGGGGTCAGACTGATCAGCACGTAAACTTGTCGATGTGAATTGGAGCTGTCTTTGCACAGTTTCAGCGTCTTTTCCATGAAGGTTACAGAATTCCGAAAGCTCGGGAGTCATTGCGCCATTCTGCAAAGCATCAAGAGCAGCCAAGGCAGGGTTGTCAAAACGACATTATCTGATCATCAGATAACCAGCGAAAAATGCTGAGGGGGGAGCTCAAGTTTAGACAAGGGACGAAAGCCCGACGCAGTCGAAAAATTTTTGAAACTGTTTAAATCAAAACTACCAATTATAATTAATAAAGAATTAAAAATAGAACAGATTATTATTATTATGAGTTTGACTATCTTCTGTCTACAGTCTTATTTTGTATCTTTAATAATTTATTAATGAGTTTGACTATCTTCTGTCTCAAAGTTTCAAACCAGTTAAATCCCCTTACCCCCCCCCCCACCAAAAAAAAAACTGATCGGATTTGGAAAAATTGCAGGGTCTCTCCTATTAGGCCGGGGGGGCGCAAGCCCCCCCCTACCCCCCCCCTAGTTGCGCCACTGGTTGTGGGCCATAAATCTTACAAAAAATTAAAAGCTTGTTTTCACCTTGTTTATGGTGTGCCTTGTATCTTACTTGTTTTTGTTGCTCAAGAGCTGAGCTGACAAGAAAAATTAAAAAAAAAGGTGTACATCATCAAATATATTTGATAACAAATAAGATAACAAATTTGGTGTCACCGGGTCGGTCCGCATCTCCCTAGTGACGTCACTGGCTTTGGCCAAGTTCAGTTTGAGCGATTGGATGTTTTTTGTGTCGCTACTGATTATTTTCTTTGAATTAATAATATAATTTAAAAAGGATGGCTATTAGCTTCGGAATATTTTCAGGAATACTTTATTGCAATTATATCCCTTTAATGATCCGATTTTTATTTTCTTCACAATTTCCGCCAAAGGAACAGGACAAAACAAATTTCGTGCCCCATGCCATATGAATTTGCCAATAAAAAAGCATACGAAGTCAGGAAATATAGAAACTCTTGCGAGATGTCAGGGATTGACGGAACCGCACCAAAACAAAAAGCCTTAACCAATCCGAGAAAGAAAACCGGCGATAACCAAAAATTTCTCGGACCCTGGGCACTTCCCCCCTCTCGACAGTCCTGCATATGATGTGATGCGATTGATATTGATTTTCTAACCCGCGAGGAACTTATTTTTCCTGAGTAGCAAGCATTTGCCATCTCAATTGGATAAGAAGTTTTTGTCTGAAAAGCTCTTTGAACCAAAATGAGGGCAACTTTGATCGTGTAAGATGTATTAAGATGTCTGAAGATCAGAACCGTAATGATTTATCTTTGGCCTTGGAAATGTCAAATTTTACGACAATCGATTGTTCGATGTGTGTCAAAGGATCTTTTATAGCCATAAAAGCGTGTTTAACCGGAAAATTGGAATGGTGGTTTTCCAGAAAATGGTAGTCAAATAAGATGGTGTAGATCAGAACTTCACTTGATTTCGGAAGCTTTGCAATGTGTAAAGACGAGGGCGTTCATATCTTCATTTTTTGCAGTAATATTTGGCGAATTTGCACTTTAATGCGAGCTTCAGCTACTTTTTTAATGTCAATCTTACTTCGTTTTGGCAGATGAATCTACGAAACATTTAATTAAATTATAGAACCTAACTGGAGAATTTATAACTTCTAAATTATTGCACAATCGCGCGGATGCTAGAATTCTGCGATTTGTTTGAAGATCGCGTGCGTTTCACTTGAGCTATCCACGACGTTCAATAAAAAGGAGTTCTCAAGCTTACTTGCTCACTGTGTGAGGCAAACGGAAGGCCATTAAAACTGTTCTTGTTTACCTTATAAGTAGCTCAGCTGATTTATCTTAAAAAGCTTTTGAAGTAGGATTCTTCGATGCTTGAGGTACATTCATGACAACGCGCAGTTGATAGTCACTCACATTTGAGATGAAATTTCAGATATTGATAAAAATTTGGTTGTTAGTGTTGTGCATAGGATTGAATGTGATCTTCTATTCTTCCGGATATGATTTTCAGAAAACCAAAACCTACAATGCCGCGAAAAACAGCTCTTTCGACTACAGGATCAACTACGCCCCTGCAAAAAAATTAAAGTGGCCAAAAACTAAAAAGTTTCTTTGCCCGAAGTTATGCACATGTTCCCACATAAAAGCAAGATGTCGAAAGTTGAAAGTTGTTCCAATTTTGAGATTGGAAAGACTTAAATTTCTGTCCATCCAAAGAACTCAAATTAAAATCATCAAAAGAGAGCATTTTCGGCGAATGTTCTATCTGACTGAATTGCAGCTGAGCAGCAATAAGTTGTCTCACATCGATGATCAATCGTTTGAAGATCTTACGAGACTCGAAGTTCTTAACCTCTCCAGCAACAAACTCCATCGAGTTGACCGATCCTTGTTCAAGCGTCTGGTAAGTTTGAGAGAATTGGATCTGAGCAACAACAGATTGAGTCAAATAGAAGGAGGAATCGGATTTTTAGCTAATTTGA
The DNA here is from genome assembly GCA_021613335.1 of Whitmania pigra. Taxonomy (NCBI): domain Eukaryota; kingdom Metazoa; phylum Annelida; class Clitellata; order Hirudinida; family Haemopidae; genus Whitmania; species Whitmania pigra. The sequence continues at coordinate 3,555,453 of JAJTWR010000308.1, forward strand.
TCACTCTGCTTCTCTCGCGCAACAGGATTGCATCGATAACCAACAAGACTTTCTACGGCAACTCAAAGGTTACCACCTTGGATTTGAGCTTCAACCGCATCACGGATATTTCATTGGGGGCTTTCTATCGCATGAGGACCCTTTCCACACTTTTGCTCAACAACAATCCCATCACGCACTTGGACATCGACTTTGATTCAAACCACTTCCTGGAACAACTCGACGCCACCAACTGCAAGTTGGAACAATTGTTCAAAGATTCTCCTCGACAACTCAAAGACCTGAGGCTTTCCGGGAACGAGCTCACTTCAATCGGCGACGAGGATTTCATCAAAACCAATTCCGTCCAATTGTTGCTCCTCAATGACAATAAAATTGAGAGTCTCTCGGATTCTGCCTTCGACAACATGCCTCTGTTACACGATTTGTACTTAAACAAGAATCGTTTAACTAAACTTCCTGTCTTCATGCCTAGCAAATTGTATAGCTTATACGCCAGTCACAACAACATTTCCAGCATCACCTGGAAACCATTGTCCAAAAAGTACAATTTGAACTACCTCGTTCTCAGCCACAATAAAATTTCACACATTGATCCTTATGCCATGAGGAGCCTCATCTACCTCACACATCTTGACCTTAGTTACAACAGCTTGAAGTATCTCAAGGCAGGCATGTTTGTCAGAGCCGGGAGTTTAGAGAGATTGGATTTGTCTCATAATCCCCTTCAAATGCTCGAACCAGGTTGTTTCATGGGCCTGAAGAAGTTGCATATTTTAAAGATTTCCTCGGTGTCAGATTCCACGCAGTTGGATACGGCAGCTTTTGAAGATCTCACAAATCTACTTTACCTCGACTTGAGCAATAGCTCTTTGTTGACCAAACAACTGCTCATGGAGCCATGCTGTGCCAGGTACTTGAAGAACCTTAGAAATCTCAACATTATCAATACCGGTCTCACGCAGTTGCCCTACAAGTTGAAATCAAATCTAGCGAAGCTGACCACTGTTCGAATGACAGGAAATCAGTGGCACTGCAACAAGAAGCTCCTCTGGGTCAGGGACTGGATCAGGACCAGCACCGTGGACTTTTACGAACCCGAAAACATTGTTTGCAGATCGCCTTCGCGACTGAAAGGTAAAAGAATCGTCGATTTAACATCTTACGATACCGAATCAGAGAAGACTGATGACTTGTTCAACAAGAAATTGCAGATTCTCAAGAGGAAACTAAGGAAGGCATTCGGTTCTTAATTAAAGAAAAAAAAAACAGTGGCGAACAAAGTTGTTTATAATCCATACAAGGTGGAAAACCATTTAAATGTTTATGTTCCTCATGCGCCTGCAATGCCACGTAGCCAACTACAATCATAATATTCATTATGTCGAACAAAAATCTCTGTGCGTGCAAATTTGAAAAATAAGGCACAAGCAAGCGATAGAAAACAATATGTAATGTAGTTGGATGTTTTATGAACTCAACGCATTTCAACCATTTGCAAATTTTAATCTGATCTGATGAGTCAATAATCTGGTAATAATCAGTTAGGAATGAAGTTAAATTTTGACTTTGGGAATTAGATTTATTACTTTATCTTCGCTCTAAATGTAAGCTGAGAGACAACGCCTGCATCGTTATCAGTCGTTATTTCAACCTTGTGCAGAGAAAAGACTTTTTTATATTTTCGATTCAACTGAACTACAATATGATGCCAGGGTTACGTGGGTTCATTCGGCATTCGAATTTGTGAAAATTCGTTGCTCTTTAAGCTAATTGGTCATTAACTTTTAATTGAGTTTTTTCATTGATGATGATGGCAAAGAGATGATTTTTATTTTCTGGCGTCCATTTAATGACTAGATGTTCCGATTAATAAAATTAACTAAAAGAAGCGAGCTTGTAATTCCACAAATCGTCATCGTGATCATCACCAGTGTAAAAAAAAATGCACCTAAATAAATTTGTTAAATTTATAAAGAAATTGTCGAGAAGTTAACTGAACAATTTGAAATTTGAAATATTTGTTGCTTAGTTGAACATTTGAAAGTAATAATTAGGAATATTCGAATCAGTATATTTTCTAGATAATGGTTGGTTTAAATGCGTACGTGTAAAAATGCGCACTTAAGCTGTAAATTGACATCTTTTATCAGTTAACTGGTCCCACCAATAGGATGATTTAAAATTCGTGTATTAAACGTATATGCCAGGGTTTTGGTTTTTGACATGGCTTTGAAATAATTATTAATGGCACAGAAATTCACATGTGATTCGTGAGAAGTATGCGCAACATCTGCTCGTCAAATTAGTAAGTGAAGGACGTTCTATCGCTTGACGTTGAGATTAATTGAGATTAATACATTACCAACACAAGTTTCACGCTGAATCGGTTTTGAAATTAAGATTTAAAATTAAATTGTAAATATTCATAGAAACTATGATAACGAATTATAAAAGATAATTAGACATTTTTCAAGCGAAGACGAAACAAACTTCTTAACAAATCCAAAGAAAGACTTTAGTTTTTGTGATTGAGTTTCATTTTGTATATTATTCGTTTGTTTGTAATTATATTTTTTTAATAATCGAGATTATTCCACAGAGATTAATTACTTTCGGCTTTCTCAGAGGAACAAACTCTTTCCAAAACATCGATAGGACCATTGCGAGGGTACAAGTCAGTAAAGGAGGAAATTGTGGCTGGGAGAAGTTCATATATACTTTCTTATAAATGAAATAAATATTTTTTTATCAAAGTTCAGTTCCACAAACCAATGGTTTTACTCATTCTCATAATAAATATTTTAACACCGTGGAATATGATTATGATGAATAAAGTGTTATAAGATGGTAAATGTGCTCTAATTTAATTGCAAGAGAAAAATATTATACCTTGATCCAATGAATAATGTGTTTCAGTGTAGAAAAAAGTCACCTGTCATTCTTTAAGTACAATGTACAAGTACCGAAGACGAAGTCTTGAAAATCCATGAGATTTAAGATTGACTATATCTCAACTTTATGAAAGCTATATTTGTAATATAATTAAAGACAATATTATGTAATATTATTAATCTTAGTAGTTATTATTAATCAAATTATTTGCACGATCGGTTTACAAAGCACTTGATAACCACAGGATAAATTTCATGCTTCATGAAGAACTTTTTGTTGCATTAATTACAAGTTAAACTCATTTTCGCCTCAATTATTTTTTGTACAAAGATTTCGACATGATATTAACAATATCTCGCTAAAATGACAAACAAATTGTAAGATGACTTTAAATGACAGTCAGTAACTGACAATTTATTAAGCATGTAATGTTTTGCACTGGTGAAGGCAGTCACACTGGCTGGTTAAAGCAGCAGGTTAAAGCACTTGTTTAGTAATGAGCAAAGGAGTGCGAATTGAATCGACAAACTATTGAATTCAGTAGAAAAATCGTTACGTTGCGCTGGTCAGCACGAAAAATGTTGGTAGGACTTTAATTAAATAACGGCATAAGTGATGTAATTTTAAAATTTATTCTAAATTATTCGCATCGCGCATATTAACACATACAAGCTTACATATTATTACGTGTAAAAGAGTAACAATCTATTTCTAGTGTTGCGACACTACAACATAAAACTAACATAGGTTTATTAACAAGCACGAGATAGAGTCTGGAGACAAGCGTCGAGAGCCCATCGAGACAAGAGCCAAGTCGAAACGAAGAATGAGTCAAAACCAAGCGAAGTAGGTGTTATGTTTTCGTTATTGCAATCTTTAACAGTTTAAACACAATGTCAATAACAGTTAATCAAAACAGTTCAGAACGCAAGATGGCCACACCAAACACACGCCTAACAAAAGATCTGTAATCGAACAAAATATAAACATAGACATATGTCACATCTCCCCTTATACAACTAATGTCCTTCATTGATCGGATGATGATGGAACTCCTTCCTTCAGAGATCTGCAAAACGGACTGGAGGTTTGGAGATCCTTCCTGACCTAGTCCGGTATTCAGTCATAGTAGAATCAGTGGGGTGTACTGAAGGTGCTTCAGTCGGTTCTTGGTTGTTTTCATTGACCTCTATGGGCTCGTCCGTTTGAACTGAAATGACTGGAGGGGATTCCTCTGTGGCTATGAGATGACGCCGATTTCTCCTGAGTTTTCCACCCGACTCTGTAGTCACGATGTACGATCGAGGGGCGTCATGCTTGTTGTCCACTTGCCCTAGAATCCACTGGCCTTGATGACGTATTCTAACTGTTTCTCCTGGCTGCAGTTCTGGTAGGCTACGAGCTCCTCTGTCGTAGTACATCTTCTGCTTTTTCTGCAAGTTTTTTAGTTGTTTCTGGCCATTAACCGGGGCATCAGCAGAGACTTTGGAGCTGGCAGTTTAGTTCGAAGAGCTCTACTCATAAGAAGCTGGGCTGGACTGAAGGTACTTCCAGTGATTGGAGAGGTACGGTATTGCAAAAGACCTATATGAGCGTCTGTTCCTCCTTCATGAGCCTTCTTTAATAGCTTCTTCACTGTCTGAATTGCTCTTTCTGCTTGGCCATTGCTTTGGGCATAGTTGGGACTTGAAGTGACTAGTTGAAAATTCCACTCGGCAGCAAATTTTTTCATGACTATGCTCGAACTAGGCATGTTGTCAGCCATGACGATTTCGGGAATTCCATGACGAGCAAAAACTTCCTTCAGTTGATCCATCACAGAGATTGCCGTTTTTCCTTTCAAGAGGCCCACTTCCGGATATTTGGAGTAGTAATCAACCACTATTAGGTAGTCTTTGCCATCTAAAGAAAAAATATCAACTCCAACTTTTTCCCAAGGTCGATCTGGAATGGGGTGTGGGATCAAGGGCTCTTTAGGTTGCATGTTCCTATATTTACTACAGATGTTGCACCTTTTCACTAATTGCTCAATGTCACGCGACATATTTGGCCAAAATAGTGCAGACCTTGCCATTGCCTTGCATTTCTCAATCCCTAGATGTCCTTCGTGAATCCTTCTAAGCATATCAGGCCTAAGTTTCGAAGGAACTATTATCCGGTCAAGGTAGAATAAGATACCCTCGGCTTCGTAGATCTCTGCAAGAAAATTCTGGTAATCACGCAGTTGTTTGACAAGTTGGTTTTTTACTTCAGCATCACAGCATAGCAAGGCTTGACGTAGCTTTGTTAGCTCTGGGTCACAACTGGTTGCTTCCTTAAAGACGTCTAGCATGCGTAGACTTACTGGGGTATTGTGAAGCACTGAATGTATTGTAACATTAATGTCTTCTTCAACTTCAATCTCTGAGGGAGTCTGGGGAATTGTAAGGTAAGCTCTAGACAAGGCGTCTGCAACAAACATGAGCTTGCCTGGTGTGTAGACCACTTTGAGGTTGAACTTAAGTAGTCTGAGCAACATTCTCTGAAGTCGTGGAGTGGTTGCTGCTATGGGCTTGCAAAAAATTGCTTCCAGTGGGCGATGATCACTCTGGATGATGGTCAGTTGTCCATAGATAAATTGGTAAAATTTTTCACAAGCAAAGACTATTGCTAATAGCTCCTTCTCAATTTGAGCATAGCGGGTTTCTGCATCTGTTAGAGCTCTTGAAGCAAATGCTATCGGTTGTCCTTCTTGAAAAAGACAAGACCCTAATCCTGATGAAGAGGCGTCAGTTTGGATAGTGATCTGCTTGGTAGGATCAAAAAATCTCAATGTTGGGGCTTTTAATATGCTGTCTTTCAATGCTTCAAATGCTTTTCTGTGTTGAGCTGCCCAGGTCTACGTCACTCCTTCTTTTATCAGCATTCTCAGTGGATCTGTCATTGATGAAAAATTGGGAATGAACTTTGAGAGGTAAGTCACCATGCCTAAGAATCTATGAAGTTCTTTCTTGTTGGTTGGTGCTTCTAACTTTTCAATTGCCTGGATTTTGTTGGGATGTGTACTGACTCCCCTTTCCGACAATAAGTGACCTAGGCATCGGACTTGATGTACCTTGTACTGAAGTTTCGACTTGTTGAATTTTACGTTGTGCTGTCGTGCTCGTTCCAACACTTTCCTCAAAGTTTCATCGTGCTCAGCCTCATTTCTCCCTGCGATAATAAGGTCGTCAAAGACTATGCGGACATTTGGTATGTCACCGAATGTATCAGTGTTTCTCTTCTGAAAAACTTCGGGTGCTGACGTTATGCCAAATGGGAGACGAGTAAAGGAATATCTTCCAAATTGGCTGTTAAACGTACACAACCTGGAACTCTCTTCATCCAGTTTCATTTGATGAAAACCATCCTTCATATCAATGATGGTGAACACAGTCATGCCATGGAGTTGTGCTGTAACATCCTCACATGTGGGAATAGCATAGTGTTCCCTTTTTATGGCGGTATTCAGGTCTCTTGGATCGAGACACAATCTGATAGATCCATCCTTCTTTTCAACCAGCAACAAGCTGCTCACCCATTCCGTCGGTTCATCGCGCTTAACCAAGACTCCTGCTTCAATCATCTGATCCAACTTTTGCTTGAGTTTTGGCTGGAGAGACAATGGAACACGTCTTGGAGGGTGAATTAATGGAAGCATCAACAACAATATGGTGTTCTTTGGGATAACAACCCAATCCTTGGAAGACATCTTGATATTCCTCTAAAGTCTTCTTTGATGCCATCTGTGTCACGCTGTCAATCCTGCTTATCAGGTTCAGCTCCAGACAAGTTGGCAGGCCCAAGATTGTAGGTACTTGGCGGTTGACCACGAAAAAATCGGTCGGAATACTTCTTCCACGATGTTGGATGAGAATGGTGACCAATCCTGCTGGGTTTACTTTGTCGTTACTAAATGAAGTGAGTACAGCTTTTGTAGTGCGAAGATGTGGACGATCTTTCATGTGCCTGAAAACATTTTGTGATAAAATGTTCACCTCTGCACCTGTGTCTAATTTGCACCTAAGGTTGGTTTTACCCACGAGGAGTTCTTTCCACCACGATGTTTGTTGAGCATTTCCAAGCTTGCACATTGACACGAAAAATGATTGCACTTCATGGACAGGAGATGGTCTCTGTCTCGAACGAGAAGTGGATCTCTGTCTTGGCGTCGTCTTGGTATTTCTACAACATCTGGCGTAATGGTTCTGTTTGCCGCAGGACAAGCACTGCTTGCCGTACGCTGGGCACTTCCTTGGTGGATGCTTTCCTCCACAGTTTCCACACTGCTTTACATCCAATGCTTGGAGATTGGTGGTGTGTGGTTTTGCGCTCTTTATAGCTAGCACCGCTGAGTTGTCGCCAGTAATACTCTTAACCTGGGCTTTGCATGACTCCGATGCTCTGCAGATGCTAACTGCTCTTTCGAGAGTGAGTTTGTCGTCTTGAAGGAATCTTTCAAGGAGCGAGCGATCCGCACATCCGAATACGATCCTGTCTCTCATCATAGACTCCACTTGGTCTCCGAACTCACATGACTTTGCTTGGTTCTTCAGTTTGGTAACAAATGCGTCAATCGGTTCATCCGGCAGCTGTGATAACTGCCAAAAAGCGACCCTCTCCGTGATCGAGTTTAACTTCGGCGTGCAAAATGCTTCAAACTTCTTGATCACTTCTTCCAAATTGTTAGCATCCGAGTTTCTGTCAAACGTGAATGCATTGAAGATTGGAAGAGCATCCGGTCCTAAGTAGCTGAGAAGCATGGCTATCTTGATGCTCTCAGGCTTGTCCAGAGATTCCGAGGCCGTCAAATGTATATTGAACATTTGAATGAACAATCGCCATTCTTTGGGGAGGTTCACCGTATCGAATCGAAAAGTATAAGATCTATTGAAAATAGAATCTTTCGTCGACTGCGCCATGTTATGTTTTCGTTATTGCAATCTTTAACAGTTTAAACACAATGTCAATAACAGCTAATCAAAACAGTTCAGAACGCAAGATGGCCACACCAAACATACGCCTAACAAAAGATCTGTAATCGAACAAAATATAAACATAGACATATGTCACAGTAGGAGACGAACGAGGCAAGCTGATGAGAGTCTTTTATTTATTTATTTATTTATTTATTATTTATAGTCCGTTGCATAACTAGCATGATTTGGACTTGTTAGTTAGCGTTAGTTATGTAAAAATAATTTTTATTTTTTTAATTTTATTTTATTAAGTGGGTAGAGGACCGAAGCCTCTTACCTGCCCACTATCAAAACAGCAAAACATTGAAAAAAGAAACGAGAGGTTCAATCAGTTATAGACGCGAAAAGGAGACAAGTCATATTCATTGAGAAGGGAGGTGAAGCGACTATACGTGCTAGCTGAGACTAAGCTATTAGGTAGTTTATTCCAAATGTTAATAATTCGATTTGTGAAAAAATATTTGGTGTTGTATATTGCGCAAAAATATGACCTTAGTTCAAATTGATGACCTCTGGTTGATGAGTAGCTTGCAAAATGAATATGGTTTTTAAGGTGAGTTGATCTTAAATTATTGATGATCCTGTATAATAAGCAGAGGTCAGCTATTAAACGGCGATGTTCAAGCGGTTTAAGTTGTAGAGCCTTGAGCCTGTCATGGTACTTTAGCTGTCCAACAGCAGGGATGGCCTTGGTAAATTTCTTTTGGATGTTTTCAATGTTCTCGATCAGGTGAGGGTTCCAGACCTGACTGCTGTACTCTATGATTGGTCTGACATATACGCAGAAAGCTTTGGTGAGAAGATTCTTGTCCCTGGAGGTGAATGATTTGAGAATCAGTCTTGAACGGACTGCAGCTTTGTGTCTGATGTTGTCAATGTGAAGCCGGAATTTTAAGTCTGAGTCTATGATGACACCAAGATCTCTGGTTTGATCAACAGTGGTGAGCAGGATATCATCGATGTAGTATTGTTGTGGGCAGGGTCCATTCCTGGAACTGGTTTTAAATGAGCAATTAAAGCATTTTTCCTTGGCTAGGTTTAGCTGCCATTTCCTGCTCCATGTAGTGAGTGAGTCGATGCCTCTCTGAAGATCAGAACCATCCATTGACAGAGATTTGTAAAGTTTAATATAATCGGCAAATAGTTTAATTGTGATATCCTTAGGTAGGGAGTCGACTATGTCATTGATGTAGATTAGAAACAAAGTAGGGCCCAAAACACTTCCCTGTGGCACACCACTAGTTACGTCAATCAAACCGGATATTGAGCCATTTGTGAGGACATGCTGTTTTCTTTGATACAAAAAATCGGAAAGCCACTGATACAAGTTTCCAGTAATACCATACGATTTAATTTTGTTCAGTAATTTCGGATGAGATACAGAATCAAAGGCTTTTTGAAAGTCGAAGTAGATTACATCTGTTTGCTGACGTTGTTGCTGTGAAGTGGTCCAGTCATAAACACACTCCAGCAAATTTGTGATGGTCGATTTTAATGGCCTGAATCCATGTTGTTGAGGAGATATTAAGTCCAGAGAAATTAAATGATGTAGAATCGTTTTGTTAATTATTTTCTCCAGGACTCGACAGCAGGTACATGTCAAGGAGATTGGTCTGTAGTTCGAGGGGCTAGATGTTGGACCTTTTTTGTGGATGGGAATGACATGGGCTGTTTTCCAGATTGTGGGTATAAGTCCACTATTAAGGGAGAGATTAAAGATATGATGAAATGGGTATGACAAGCTAAAAGCACAGCTTTTTAGCAAAATATTAGGAATGTGGTCAAGAATATTGAGCAAGAACGTTCCAGCTGTCTCAAAGTTTGTAAGACAGCATCATGAGTGATTAGGACTTTATCCAAGATTTTGGTAGAACGTCTAGTAAGGTCGTATGTAGTTCCATCATCAGCTGTAAAAACGCTAGAGAAATAGGTGTTGAATGTGTCAGCTATTTCCATTGAATTTGAAGTCATACTTCCATCATGTTTTGTTATTTCTCCGATCGATGAGTGACAAAAAAGCTTGTTATTAACATATCTGTAGAAGCTGCCTAAATTATTCTTGCTAATGAGATGCTTTTCCTTCTTGGCCCGATAAGCCGCAAGTTGACTACTGCATTTTTCTGAAAACTTAGTATATTTGGGTTTTCTTTGAAGATCAGGACTAGATTTCCACTCGCGCCAGTATTTGAGCTTGATTTGTAAAGCTTTTTCTGAAGTAAGGTTTCATATGGAAGTTTTCTGATATTTTCAGAGCCCTTGAAGACAAAGGGAACATGCAATTTGATGCCTTCTTTCAGACATAGGATGAAATTTGTCCAACACTCTTCAACTGATAAGCATCTCTGAAAAGTCTGATTCCAATCGATCGCGAATAAGAAGTTGTTCAAGCTATTGTAATCCGCCCTATTAAAGTCATAGTAGCCATACTCCAGAAATATCCTGTAGATAGAGTTATTAGGAACCGATGTAAATTCCCAGTTGAGCTCAGGAAGGTTAAAGTCTCTCACAAGACAAAGCTTGTGATAATGATATGTATTAGCAGAGATGAGTAGTTACTAACTATTTAAAGTAGTTAAGAAGTAGTTAATAACTACTCTTTAAAAAGTTGTTAAAAATAGTACAAATAGTTAACTACTTTTAATAAAATGTTAAAATTTTAAAATAAAATGAACAAAAATCAATTTTTTCCAATTTTACAATTTGGTACATCACTTTATAAGCTTAGTTTCTTTGATTTCAAATTTTGCTCATTACCGCCATTTCTCACTTCTGAATTAATACTTAGTAGCCGTATTTTGAAAACGTTTTATATAAATTGTGAGACGTAATCAAGCGCCTATGACGAACCATATTTGGTAACAATCTGTAAGTTTGATTCTCCAACATCATTCCTGATATTAGTTGTCCAATGACTCTGAAAAGCTATCATGAAAAAATGTTCAGCTCACAATCGACCATCAATCTAAGAATCAAAAGTTTCTGACATTAGGAAAGCCTTCGACTTGTTTTGATTCGTAGATTGAAAAGTAACAAAACAAATTCCATGTCACATAATTCTGGTTATGCAATTGTTCCTCAGCTATTTGATGGGGACATTCAGCTAAAGTACCTCTGTTTTAAAACACATAATGTCAGCAATAATCATTCTACTTCTAAATTACAATTTACTTATGCAATACTTACATCCTATTATTTATCAAACTCAGCAAAGTCTACTGAATTATTCTACTGTTTGTGCTGCATTCATCAAACTTAATTCGACATTACCAAGTTCGGCAGCAGTTGAAAGACTTTTAGTGTAGCAGGGCGGATTTTATGTAACAGACGATGTAAATTATCGGATAATCATATCGACATGATGATTTTTTAAGATATCGCCTAAAACATCCATTGTATACTTCTGTTTTTGATTAATTTGGACAATAAAATTTTGTTGATACACTGTTATGCTAATAAATTATGTCTTGTTCAGTTGTCCAGAAAATTAATTTTATCAAATGTCAACTAAAAGTAGTTAAAAAATAGTTAAAAAGTAGTTAACTACTATGCAAGTAGTTAAGGAGTAGTGTTGGACACAGGAACTTTGTCCCACTTGCATAATTGCACATGCACAGGCTCCAGTTGGGAATCATCCACCCCTCTTCCAGCCCATGGTCGTCACCTCTACACATGGTTCCAAAATCTTCAGGAGACTGGAGGCCATGCGGAGATTACAAAGCACTGAATGCACGGACGGTTCCGGACAGATACCCCATTCCGCATCTACATGACTTCACCAACGGTTTGACCAAGGCACAGTTCTTCTCAAGAATCGATCTCGTCAGAGCCTACCACCACATCCCCATCGCGGAGGAGGACACACCCAAGACCGCCATCACTACACCGTTCGACCTGTACGAATTCATCCGTCTACCGTTCGGACGCAGGAACGCAGCCCAGTCTTTCCAGCGCTTCATGGACGAGATACTCCGAGGTCTAGATTTTGCATTTGTCTATATCGATGACGTTCTAACTGCCAGCTCGTCAATGGAGGAGCATCTCAGACATCTGGAGCAAGTGCTGAAGAGGTTCGCCGATTTTCATCTCACGGTGAACATGGACAAGTGTGAATTTGCGGTCACGTCTACAACATTCCTGGAACACTCTGTGAGTTTACACGGCATACAACCACTTTCGGACAATGTCAAGGCCATCACAGAGTACAAGCAACCGGAGACGCTTACACAACTCCGACGGTTTGTGGGTCTGGTGAACTTCTACAGGAGGTTCATCCCACACTGCGCCAACATGCTCGCTCCTTTGACCAGCATGTTCGACAAGCAGAACTCGAAGAGCAAGGCAGCAGTGTCCCTGAACCCTGTCCAGTTGCAAGCATTCCAGAAAATCAAAGATGATGTGCAGTCCGCCACCCGTCTCGCATTCTTGGACAAGGATAGCCACCTACAACTCTCCACAGACGCTTCTGACGATGCAGCTGGAGCGGTCCTGGAACAAGTGCAAGGTGGCCTCACTACACCGGTGGCTTTTTTCTCCAAGAAGTTCAGCCCGACGGAGACGCGGTACAGCACGTTCGCCAGGAAACTGTTGGCGATGTACCTGGCCGTGAAGCACTTCCAGCACCTACTGGAAGGTCGTCAATTTACAATCTTCACGGACCACAGGCCGCTCACATTTGCTTACAAGAGCGGTTCCAGCCGGTACTCGCCCAGGGAAATACGGCATCTGGATTTCCTCAGTCAGTTTGCAGCTGACATCAGGCACATCAAAGGAGACCAGAATGTCGTGGCAGATGCCTTGTCGCGCACCGATGTCAACGCCGTTCACAACCATCGATCTGCAAGAGATAGCCGCACACCAAGCTGCAGAGACCCAGCTCCAGATCGACATGCCATCCCTGGAGATCATTGAGGTCCCACTACCATCCAGCCACGGCAACATCTTCGTCGACGTCTCAACAGGAGTGCACAGACCGCTCGTCCCAGAGAAGCTGCGTCACTAGGTATTTCTGAGCCTACACTCCTTATCACACCCAGGTGCCCATGCAACGTCAAAACTGGTGAGGCAACGTTTCGTCTGGCCGAACATGGACAAGGACATCCGGGCATGGTGCCGAGAGTGTCTGGCGTGCCAGAAGAGCAAGATCCACCGACACACTACGACGTCACCAGCATCATTCCCTCTGCCAAGCTGCCGCTTCCAACACATCCATCTGGACCTGGTGGGACCACTGCCGTCATCGGAGGGACACACACACACATCCTCACATGCATGGATCGATTCACAAGATGGCCCATGGCTATACCCTTGATCGACACTTCAACGGAAGCATCAAGAGTTTCATGCTCTCATGGATTTCCAACTTTGGGGTGCCGGAAACCATCACCACTGACAGGGGTAGCCAATTTTCCTCACATATGTTTCATTAGTGGTGCAAGTTGTTAGGCATCCGCCACGTAAAAACAATGGCCTACCATCCTGCTGCTAACGGAATGGTGGAACGTTTCCACCGTCAACTCAAGGCAGCACTCATCGCACAGAACGCCACCAACACCTGGACGGATCTCCTACCCATGGCTCTTCTGGGGATCCGGGCAACCGTCAAAGAAGACCTTCAATGCTTTCCGGCTGAGTTGGTCTACGGGACGGCGTTGAGATTACCAGGAGAGTTTTCACCAGCAAGCGGCTCCAACCCGCCGATTGGACAGTCAGGTTTCGTGGATCGTCTGAGGGGGCAAATGCAAGGTCTCAGGCCGCAACAACCAAGACAACGGCAGCAACCCTCTTACATCCCTAAAGACCTGGCCACGACACCACAGGTACTCATCCGTGCCGATTCCCACAAACCACCGCTGCATCCATCATACGACGGTCCCTTTGACGTCCAAGAGGGTGACCCGTCATAACAGCCCGGCGACAAAACAGCCCCGTCAAAATAGCCCGGCGTCAAAATAGCTCAAGACAAAACAGCCCCGACAAAACCGCCCCCGACAAAACAGCCCCGTCGAAACAGCCCGGCGTCAAAATAGCCCAAGACAAAATAGCCCCGTCAAAGTGACCCCGTCAAAATAGCCCCGACAAAATAGCCCGGCGACAAAATAGCCCAGGACAAAACAACCCGGCGACAAAATAGCCCGGCGAAAAAATAGCCCCGTCATTATAGCCCCACGATAACTCCATGTCAAAGTATTTTTAAAAAATGTTGTGAAACTGAATCAAAATTTAATTCGAAATTAGTGGCTTGAATGCTTTGACCGTTTTGAGTATTGTTTGTTGTTATTATTGTTCTCCAGAAGTTTAATTTGCATAGTCTTGCTTATTCGTATATATTATTGTATTTATATTATTTGTATCTGGCTTACAAATTTGTGTTGACATTATCCTCATCACAAGTTGCTTGTGAGAGGTCGTTTTCATCAAGATCATTCATGCTGATGTCTTGTGAGAAAGACTCTTTTCCAAGAATCAATAACAATGAAATCATTGATGTTTTAGCATCTACCAGTGAAACGATAAAAAGCTGTTATAATAGTTAATAGTGAATAGAAATTTTATACTCTAGTATTTCTTATGTTTAAGTTGATCAAACTAGGAGTTAAATAAAATTTCCCGGGCCGGTTTTTTAAGCCAGTCCGACCCTGGAGACAGGGCTGTTTTGACGGGGCTGTTTTGTCGGGGCTATTTTGTCGCCGGGCTATTTTGTCGCCGGGTTGTTTTGTCCTGGGCTATTTTGTCGCCGGGCGGTTTTGTCGGGGCTATTTTGACGGGGCCATTTTTACGGGATTTTTCCGTCCTGGGCTATTTTGACGCCGGGCTGTTTCGACGGGGCCGTTTTGTCGGGGCGGTTTTGTCGGGGCTATTTTGACGGGGCCATTTTTACGGGATTTTTCCGTCCTGGGCTATTTTGACGCCGGGCTGTTTCGACGGGGCCGTTTTGTCGGGGCGGTTTTGTCGGGGCTGTTTTGTCTTGAGCTATTTTGACGCCGGGCTATTTTGACGGGGCTGTTTTGTCGGGGCTATTCTGTCGCCGGGCTGTTATGACGGGGTGCCGTCCAAGAGCGCCATCGGAAATACTTCGTCGTCAGCAAGAATGGCCGGAATGAAACAGTGTCCATCAACAGGTCGAAACCAGCAATTCTGCCCCAGACTTCAGTTCCGCCCACAGCCAAACCATCCCCAGCTATCAGCCCAGCAACACCACTGGCTCAACCTCAAACACGCTCCGGACGAAGAGTTCACTGGCCCAAGAAACTCTAGGACTACGAGCCCTCTCTGGTGGGGGAGTATTGTTGGACACAGGAACTTTGTCCCACTTGCATAATTAGAGACGCGAGCTCCGAGCGCCATTTTTGTTTACGTTTCATGAACTTAACGCGATATTATTCCTTCTCAACTCGAGTCAATAATTCATCTGTTCAACATTTATTCCTCTGATTATCTTTGTATATACAGTTACACTACAGTAGTTACTAACTACTTATTTAAGAAGTAGTTAAAAATAGTTAACTACTTTTTAAGTAGTTAAAGCCCATCTCTGTGTAATAGTGTAATAATAGGGATGAGATAATAATAAATTAAATAAAGTTTAAATCACTAAAGTAATTGACTCCGATTTTTACAAATCCATCTGTAGATGATGTCCACACTCGCTGGATTTATAAGCAAGAAACCCATATCAGATAAGTTTGTATTGAGTCTGATTTCTCTCCTCAGGGAAGATTGGACAGGACATTCCATGAGGAAATGCTGCACATTTTCATCTTCCTGAGGGCACGCCTTGCACTTTCCGTCTGGATGATGTTTTAAGAGAAACAGCACTACTGATGAGTAAAAAGCAACGTTTGTTAACGTCCGTTGCATATCTAGATGATTAGGACGATGCTCATGCAGCGGGGTTTGAACCCTGTGCTGCCATCGTGAGAGGCGCAGCCTTAACCGTTAGGCCATACGGGCGCACTTTTGGATGAGTCTTTATTTATTTATTTATTTGATTATAGTCCGTTGCATAACTGATCATATTTTGGATGAGTCTCCTTCTGGCTCCTTAAATAGACCTTCGCTAGGCCTTGAAACAAAGGAGTCCACTGCTATGCGCTGAGTCATTAGCATTGTCTTGCACTCCAAGTCTTGCCGCCTAGAGTCGGGTGCAATGATGCAAGTAGGGCGAAGTTTAGTGCCCTACACTAGTGTCAAAGGGAGCAAGTATTCCTCTTCTGATCTCCAAACGTTCAACAAATTATTTTGATATATCATTCACTTTACCAAGGATTTCTTTATTAACACGATTAACTATATAACCCCATATAAGTAATTCCATTTCATCTGCTACCATGCAAAATATTGGTGGGGTTACAGCCCGATCAACCCCTTTTGAATTTACAGCTCCTGGTATTGGTATATTCGGAAAGTTGAAAGATGCTATTCGTTTAAGTTGAAACTGCATTTTTGCAATTAAAACTGCTGTTAAGCTGTTATATAGACTTTGCTTTACCTAAAACACGTTGACAATTTTTTTTGTATATGGTATATTTTAGTGCAGTGTTTAAATATCTACAAATTAATACTGCAAATACAAAACTCCGATTTAGTAGGTTTTTTGCAGTAACAATACTCAGGTTAGTTGCAGCAATTTTGAAGGACGCATTTACTAATGTTTACATAAACTCTGCCATCGATTTAAAAGTTTGTAAGCGGAATCAAAGACAAAAAAGATTAAATATTAGACGGGCATGTTCAGTCAGAGATTTGTTTTGATTTTGGATTTTTATGAATTCAGGGCTGTCCGACTGGACTCCAGGTATTCGACTAATTCTGATCGAGTAGGTTTGAGCGAACCAGAATGTTTTCTATACATTTCCTGCGAAGGCTTAAAATTGGAAATGGTTTGAGATGTTTAAGCTCTCGTTCATCAGTACCTCATGTGGCTGTGATCGGAAGCGGCCCAGGAGGATTTTACTCGGCACAACATATTTTGAAGGTGAACAATTTAATCTTTCTTTGGCCTTCTCAGGCAACAAATTCAACGAGAATTAGTAAATGTATATGTAACCTAATTTGTGAGCAGAAATTAGGCTCAGAGGTGCGTGTTGATATCTTCGAGAAGGATCCTATACCTTTCGGCTTGGTGCGATATGGAGTGGCTCCAGATCACCCAGAAGTGAAGGTCAATATGAGCAATATAAAATTGACTTTTATAAATTATTAATAATTAATTTAATATTTAATATTACTTTAAAATTTTATGCTTCAGAATGTCATTAACACTTTCACCCAAGTGGCAGAAAATCCATACTGCAATTTCTATGGAAATGTTGAAGTTGGAAAAGACATTCTAATCAAAGATTTGCAAAAGAGTTATTCAGCAGTCATCCTGGTTAATGAATATTCTAAAATGCTCAATCGTCATCAGCCCCAAATGACATCTGATAATAATATTGACATTTAAGTGTTTTAGTCTAAACTTATAATTTTAGATATTTATTTCATTTGATTTATTAAGCCTCTCAGCTTAATTTAACTAAAACATTCATCTAAATGATTATATTAGGAGTAGATGATACCGAGTACTAATAACTTATTAAAGGCTTATGGATGTTCTCGAGATAAAGATCTCAACATTCCAGGAGAGGTTAAGTTTTATTGTTAAGTTAATTTATTCAACTTGAGAATTTTAAGCGAAACTGCTTATCTTCCATGCTTTTTAGAATTTGAAGAATGTCCTGTCAGCAGGTTCTGTTATTAACTGGTACAATGGGTATCCAGGCTGCCATGATGTTAGAGATGATTTTGATTTAATTAATAGTAGATAATTTATTTATGATTTTTTAAACATTTAAATCTTTTAATTGTTTTGAATATGGAAATATTTTCATGCAGTTGGAAATTGATCTCGGGGTCAGGTCCTGTGTCATTCTTGGACAGGGAAATGTTGCTGTTGATGTTGCCAGAATTTTGTTTTCACCTCTGAACCTTCTTCAGGTTAATATTTATGTTGATATCACGTTAATGTTACATGGATATTTATGTTGATATCACGTTAATGTTACATGGATATTTATGTTGATATCACATTAATATTACATGGATATATGTGTTGATATCATGTTAATGTCACGTTGATATTTATGTCGACATGATGGTAACATCTTGTTGATATTGTGCTATCATTAAGTTTGTATTGGTATCAAACATATTATGCTGAGCTTTTTGAAAATTTGCAAGAATGATGTGGATTTGCTGATTTTATAAAATGACCATTATCGGAGGAAATTCAATATTTTGCAACTGATGGTAACAGTAACAAGCTGGATAAATTAAAAGTTTTATTTGAAGAGAACTAGGGAAGAGCCAGCCGAGCTCAGACATTGGCACTTTGCAAATCATATTTACTTTATGCAGAAGGGCTCGGGAGAAATACTATTTAAACATTGTTTTTAATCCTTCTGTGAGATGAGAACATCTTGCAAGCAACAAAATCTGTTTTAGGAGATTTAAAGAGAGGTTACAGCACAAGTTTTAATGTCTTAACTTATATCAATAATTCTAAACAAATATTAACATAACATTAACTTGTAACGAATGAGACGTACTCATCACATAAGTGAATTTATATGGTAATATAAATACTGTGAATGCTTAGATACAGTCTCACAGGGAACTTTGTGGCAGTGCAAGCTGGGTTGTGAACGCAACACGTAACTACCGTTGCTTCTGTCCCCGTCCATGGGAAGGCTGCCCTCTGAGCTAACTTACGCCCCGTGAACAGCTTGTATGACCAAAGTTTTATTTAATTAATTGGTTAATTTGTTTAAAAAATTAATTTAAGAAAACGGACATTAGCGATCATGCTCTGACGAAGCTGGCAGAAAGCAAAATAGAAAAAATCTTCTTGGTCGGACGAAGGGGACCCCTCCAAGCGGCATTTACTGTGGCAGAGTTCAGAGAAACGATCAATTTGCCGGGCTGTAAACCCGTCCTCGCGAAACGTGATTTCATGGATTTGAACCTCAATGGTTTGTATTTTTGTTCATCATGATTGTATTAAGTGTTTTCTTTTGTTGATAAATTGTTTTATTATGTACTCATTTGCAGACATGAGTGCTTGTACCTGTACTTGAGTACTGCTCTAATTAATCCTTCAATTACAAATCATCATTAAAAATTAATGCTCTGAATGTGCTTCATTGCATGTTTATCAGCAAGAAATACTCAGTTACTTTAGGTTTAGAAGGTTTGTTATAATGTTAACATTTCATCCTATTTAGGTTTAGAAGGTTTGTTATAATGTTAACATTTCACCCTAGAGATTCCACGATCAAAGAAGAGACTGATGGAGCTTCAGATGAAAACTGCTTTTGATGAGTCATCAGAAGATGACAAAGAGAGATGGATGAAGGCCAATAAAGAACTTCATTATGTATACAAGAGGAGCCCCATCAGATTTTTGGTCCACAATGAGAAACCAAACAATGTTGGAGCTGTGGAACTCAGCATCAATAAGTTGAATGTGTGCATTTGTGATAATTAATAATAATAATATTGATAATAATATATATTTTATATATTATTATAAATAATATATATTATTTCTCACTTGATTTTCAGAATTCATCTGAACTCAATGCAAAAGCTACTCCCACTAATGAAACAGAAGTGCTAGAAGCAGGACTGGTATTAGCATTTATTTAATGAGATATTCATTAATATTCATTTCTTTAGATCCTAATTAATACAGTCTTCCTATTTTGTTTCTATTTTCATTTACTTATTGTTTTCATTATTTTTTGATGTGTATTTAAAGTAACTAATAAACATATGGCAATTCAGTTGTGATGAAATTCACTTCATGATGATGTCGAGTTACATATGATAGCATTGCCACAACAATTTCAGGTTATTAAAAGTATTGGCTTTGCTGGACTCAAAATAGAAGAAGACATGCTCTTTGATGAACAACTGAAAATAGTGCCAAACAAATGCGGACGTGTTGTCGGGTCGCCCGGTCAGTTTTAAATTTTGGATTTTGTAATATAATTTTAATTTTGGATATTATAGCTCAATTTAAATTTTGGATTTTATAACATAATTTAAATGTCATTAAAAATTATGACATTATGATCAAAATTTATGAATGATCATTTACAGGGTTGTATTGCAGTGGTTGGATAAAAACTGGACCAGTGGGAGTGATAGCGAGCACCATGAACAGCGCATTCGAGACTGGAAAGGCCGTAGTGGACGATCTTCAGGCTGGAGTGCTCGAGGAGTCCCGAGACGTTGTCGAGAGAAGAAACGGTTTGCTGGAGAAACTAAAGAACAAATGTAAACATCTGATGTTTTTCAATCTTATATCCATGGTCAGATTTTTATAATCATGTGCTTCTTATCAGACGTGATCTTTTCTAACTGGAAGAAATTGGATAAAATTGAGGTCGAAAGAGGTTTGGCTATCGGGAAATCAAGACAAAAAGTTCTGCATCGAGATGAAATGTTGAGGTTGATGAGTGATTGAAATTATTTTATTAATTACAACTTGATTTGTGATTGATATTACTTTCATGATCTTTTACCAGAGTGCTGTTATTGTGCCTTGTCAACTTATTGTCCGTCTATTTTATTCATTATGCTACTTTTGCATTTGCTGAGCACAAAGTATAACTGATGCAACATTACTGTTGCTATTACTATTGCTATTAATTATAATTGTTTCATTAACGTCCTAATCATTTTGTTAATTATTAACATTACTTGTAGCAGTGTTGGTGGGTGTGTCATGTTGAACAATGACTGAATATGTAATTTGGGTTTTTTTCATTCTGAATTAACCAACTCTTGAATTTCTGAGATTTTCGATGTCTGGCAACCTACCTCAAGAATAATTATTATGTTTAAATATGAAATAATCCATAATTGTGTTGGTGATTTTCTCTAAATTTGCAATCGTTTCCAGTACTCAAGTCTTTCTGTTTTTGTTAATCCCTGAAAATGTTTGTTCGTGATGATACATGCTTCTGAATATGCTTATGTTAATAATAGCATTGTCCATTGATAAATGAATGGAAAACTATAAAATCTCGACGACGCATAGGCTGATTGGTGCGGCATAGCTTGGCCTCCCCCCCATAGGGTTAGTCTGTGAATTGGCTGTTTGTTAGTCAAGTGAAAGAATTCTTGAATTTAGAGATGTGTGCCTCTTTAGTTTCTGCCTCCATGTCCATTCGCAACCTCATGAAAATTGACTGAAAGGTCTATTTTTTGCGTTTGTATCCTCTGTGGGCCACATGACGGCTGGTCGATGGCAGGGTGTGGCCTGCATGCCGGACATTGTGCACCATTGGTTTAGAGCTCTTGTCTGAAGTAGGATGTTCTTGCCTAAGAGTGGCAACAGCTCCACCCTGCTGGTTGCCTAATTGCTGTTTACCTGGTACTTTTCCCTTAACCATCATAGTAACTGCCTGATCATAGTCAATGTTCTTGTGATTGACTGACCAATCATCCCATCACCTAATTCCATTTTTAGTAAATATTGAATTGAAAATTTCCCTAAAGCTGTTTCTTGTTTGCATCCTCTACATGAATTAAAGTTTCTGTTTCACTGAAGCTTAACCTAAAATGCAAAAAATGGATTTGTGAGCTTTTTATGAGTAGTGAGATGGAAGAATTTCGTTATTCTTTCAACCATGAAAACTGAAGAACAGAAAAAAATCACTAAACAATTTTTGAGGGGTAAAGTCGGATAAAAGGAAATAATTTTCGGAGGGATGGTAAATCAGCTAAACCGGTCAAAATAGGCCACCAAAACGGCGTAGCAGTGGAGCCATTCTAAACTTTCGTTGCTTCATACCGGCTGCAGAATGAATGTGTACCAGCAATCGTAGTATTTTGCACTTAACACTTTATTGAGTTATCGTTCCACAAAGTTATATACTTCAGTTTAACTTTCATTGTTCAATCATTAGGTGCTTTGAAGGTTAAATTTCATCCAAAAATTTGAACACGTTGTTGACCAGTTGGCCTTCTGTGAAGGAAATATTATTAGTTCGATTATTTTTAGAGTTCTTAAACACTCACCATATGTGCCGTCGTTATCTGGGTTTATCAGAGTTTTACTCTTGGTGACTGTCGAACTGGGCATTTCGTGACCTTTTAAAGGATCTTCCTTCCCAAGATGGGGTAGAACCTAACGCGGGTTTTTATTTTGTGTATTTGAAGATGTGCTGGCAACGTTTATTTATCCTAACCTGATCTGAAATAAAAACAAAACCATGTTTTGTAGTATGTCCATAATAACTAATAATCAAGATTTGGGGCATACTTAGACGTGGAGCAGCAATGGCGTGTGATCTGTCTGCTTTCAGTGTTGGCATCCTGCTCCAGGATATTCCAGGAGGTTCATGAATAGTTGCCATACCGACAGCTTCGAACGATTTTTCGTTTACTTTTGGGTGTTTTAGGAAGCATGTTCTTGCTTCAGGGCTTTAAAAAGCAGGTTAGTAAAGATTTAAAGTTGCAGCAAATAGTAAATTTGTTTGAAAATCCTAACCTGAAATATACAAAAACAAAAACCACCAGTGATAAGGCAACGGCTAGAAAAACTCCTCCTAATGTGCAACCAATAATTAGTACCGTACTGTCCCCTAAGGTCATTTTATCATTACTCTTTCAATGAATGATTATAAAATCTAATCTGAGTTTTTGCTTCGGAGAAACACCTCTGAAGAGGCGGTATTCATATTCAGATCTGAAAAGGGAGGTGAAACAATTGTAAAGCTGAACAATTTCTTAGCCTAAGTAGGTATCGTTACAACTAGCTAGCCATGAATAACGCTGAATTTTTGGAAAGGCTTTCATTAATTTTACCATAGAAAATTCTTTTTGTGCTTATCAGTCCCCTGCAATATAACAATTTTTGACCCGATTGTAAATTAAATGGTGAAGGCAAACCAAAACCTTCTTTAATAATAACTTTAAGTGCACAAATTGCCAGAAAACCATTTTTAACATTAAGCTTCGTGACGATGGACTCTGACGTAGTAAATGACGTAGTATCCAATGTTCCCTCTAATCGTATTTCAATGTACGCGGAAAAGTAGTGTCTGAGCGGCACATGTGCCTGAAAACCTGAATTTTTTCACAAATGTCACCCAAGACAGCAACGAAATCAGTATTATTTGAAACTCAGAGTTATGTTTATTCAATTGACTTTCTTAATTTAATATGTGATAAATAAGTATCACTTAAAATACTGCAAATATGCAATATAAACTTCTTGTATATAGTTTACGGTAATGTACACTGTTGTAACTATAATCACTGAAAGTCTGTCTCATCTTACAGTTTAACATAACATAGCATTTTATTTATACAAGGTGATTTGAAAGTAATTTCCTATTTTCATATTTATATTAATAATTTATTTGTGAACTATAATTCCTCAAAAATTAATAGAAGATGAAAGTGTATTGCATGGAGTTTTACTTAAATTGAATTTGATAATTATTATATTGGTGATGATGGCATAATTTATCACTGTTGTATTTGTGTGTCGAAATCAAATTCAGAAACTCGGGACCAAACGATCCAGAATAACTTTTAATAGAACTGAAATGAAACTGGTACTCGAAGAAAACTCAACTCGAACTCGAAACAATAACAAAACTAAAAGCAGGTCAAAGTTCATAACTTAAATAGTCCGCCAAGTGTACACGCGGACACAACACCTTTCCTCCAAGTTAGAGACCTTTGTCTGATGCATTCTGATCTTCTCGAAAGAGTCCGTTCTTCAACAGCGGTCTTGAGATTTTCAGGCTCTGCAAATATCTCTCTTACTTGGTTTCTTGTTCGCAGGAAGGTTGGTTTTGTCAGATGGCTTGGTCCAATTGTAATCACCTGGATCATTACCTTGATCTGGTACTCACCTGTTTTCTCATGTGGATCTCAGTAAGAACGTTGCTGGAGACACAAGATTTGGAAATTTTTAAGCAAAGCACCTGGGGAAGGCACAAAAGAGTGTCCCGGGGTTGTCTGTCAGGCAATAATTTTAATAATTTGTAAATAGCAACATTTTAATTTCATGGTCCTTAGGTGATCCCTGACCAGTTTGAAGACCTTAAACATCGTGGTGTGGTTTTATATTGAGTGTTTTTCGAGAAAGAGTTTTAGGGCTGAATAAAACGTTTCAAAAGTAATAATAGTAATACTAATAACGATAATAATATTAATAATAATAATAATAATAATAATAATAATAATAATAATAATAATAATAATAATAATAATAATAATAATAATAATAATAATAATAATAATAATAATAATATAATAATAATAATAATAATAATATAATAATAATAATAATAATAATAATAATAATAATAATAATAATAATAATAATAATAATAATAATAATAATAATATAATAATAATAATAATAATAATAATAATAATAATAATAATAATAATAATAATAATATAATAATAATAATAATAATAATAATAATAACAATAATAATTTGTGCATAGCGTCAGAGGCGCCTTGCGTTTTCGCTGTCCCATGAAGTCATGAAGAGGTGAGTCTTCAGGTGACTCTTAAAGAGCTCCTGGGATGGTTGGGCTCTTGCGAGGGGAGGAAATCTGTTCCTGACAGCAGGAGAGACATACAAGAAGCCTCTATTTACGAGTGATGACCTATTTACTGGTTGATGAAGATGAATGGCGGAAGATGAACGACGACGAAGAACTGTCGGCAAACTATAAGGTGATGGAGATAAGGTGGGCTGAATATCATTAGAGTTTGATATACCATGAGGGCGATTTTTTTTTGTAGATGGGGCATACCGCATCTACATTTATTTTTGTTCAAATTTGTCTATCGTTCAGTAGTTGGCTTTGTGACTCTCCATTATGTGTGTCTTTTATTAACGTCCATTTCACGAATAGATGATTAGGACGGTAAGACTCTCCAGTAGCAAGTGGTCTCCTTTAATATTGCAGCAAGAACTTTTGCAGAGCAGCAATGATGCTTTGGATCTTTTAATCGTTTGAATAAATGTCTCCGCTTATCCGTTTGTTGCAGGATGGTAAGGAGCGCCTGTTAAGTTCTGAATGTGAATGCACGCGCATCTGTAGCAATTTAAAGGGATACCCAAAATGAGCAAAATCCGTCTCTAGCAATTCGATGGTGGTTGAAGCCGTAATTGCTTCGGTTGGATGGATTCACGGATATTTGGAATATAAATTCACTACCACCAGTATGTCCCAAGAAAGTTAATGGTATGATCAAAGTAGAGACGACTCTAAGGCCTATCTGGGACAGTCCAAGGGAGGTTTGGTTCCTTTGGAAAAGCGTTTTGGTGTTCTTGGCACAAAGGACATTCACGGCAAGGCTTCTCAATGACTTTGTCAATATTGAATCAATAAACTGCTGAACTTGCCAACTGCTTTGTGCGCTGCTTTCCGAAATATCCCAAATGCAGGAGTTGTAATGCCTTCATTTTGCCTCTGGAACTACCACTCTGACCCCATCATTAAACAGCCGCCATCCCAATTAAAAATGTGTTTCAATTTTTTGTTTTGTCTAATTTCGAGATAAATTTTCATTTGATCATCCTTTATAAAGCGTTATTGTAAAGTGTAGAAATAACTGAGTCTTTCATTGATTCACTTTCTTCCGACTTTAAACTGGAATGTAACATTTGTCGACTGATTACTTTAATTCTGAACATATTTCAAAATTCCAGCTGCTCCTCTGCTGAATTGAAATGAGCATCTATACCCCAAGGTAATCTACTCAGTACATCTGCATTTCCATTTTCTGATGTCTTCCGTTACTCAGTTGTACAGCTGAATTGTTGGAGCTGGTTAGCTGTATAGCTGGTTAAGAGCTAATTTTGGAGTAGCTTTTCTTAAAACTAATAATGTTTGGAATTAAACAGTCATTGAAACTGTAACCTCAGATTTCTATTATGTTCATTAGCTGAATTTCGACCAATATCGTCCAATTAAACCACTATTCTTGGTAGATCATGTACGAGTTTGACCTTGATTTCTTGAAGAACGCAAGAGCTGACACGATTCCAAAAGGCAATCTGGTTTATAGAAATACTCCTCAGATCAAGACGTTTCTGACTTTTGTGAGAAATTTTAAGTTGGTTTTATAGGCATCTGCCAAGTCCATTATACTGAAATATTGACTTCCTGCTAATTTCCTCATCATATCATCTGGCAAAGGCAGTGTATATCTGTGAAACTCTAGCTGCGACCTTCATCACTACCATCATCATCATTAACACCCAAAATATCATTACCAGATTTGCCTTCGAGTCATAATTCAACCCTGACTCAGAATATTACATTTCAAACTAATTTCAGCAAAATAACCCATCTCAAAAAAAATTTTTTTCAAGCAATATTTTTTTTAAAGTTGAAGATTTTTCTTCGAGCAATAATTTTATGTTTAATTTCTGTAAATGTTTATAAGAAAAGTAAAGCATTGTTATATCTATTATTTCAAATGTAAACAAGAAATCTTAGAAATTACTTACATTGGGGATACTGTTAGCGAAACATACATTTTTAAGAAGGAAGATTTTGTAGAGTAAGTAGATTTTGAAAAATTAAGGCGCCTTTTCTCACTTTATTAGCTAGCCAATGAATCATTTTTATTAGAGGTTTATTTCTTTTATGAACGCATTATTTGTCCAACCTTTTTAAGAAGCAAAGAATTACGCTTCTAGTTTCAAGCGTACCAAAATTATTGATGGTTAGAGTTCTTGCTAATGTGAGTGGTTATTACAGATCAGGGTCTTCTTAACCACTGCAAAATAATTGTTATGTTGCATGTTAAGTCTTGTTAGCCTCACCATCGTAAAAAAAAATAATTATTAGAGTGGCTGTGACAGTTTCGTCTTTGAATATTAAGCTAAATATTACTGTGTGTCGGACTTTATCAATATACATCTTAGAAAAAAAATTAGATGAAAACATCACATTGTTAACCATTATTTTGCCTTAATCCTGTAAAATTCCTGCTTTAGATGTCTTCAATGCCACAAACTGGACATTCTCATTCTTCTCCATTTCCTCAAATGATGGCACTAAATGCTAGTGGAGGAACTATACCAGAAAGTTCTCCTAATAAAATGACACCTAGTGCAATGTGCAAGCATGGTCAAGAATTGGTTCAAGACATCACCCAGAAGATGCTCGATATCTTGGGTATATTGAAGACCATGCCGGTTCAAAATTTTGCTTCTGCTTCTTCTTTGCTAGATTCAACTTCATTGCTAATGTCATGATTTCAAATTTCCAGCTCCCTCCTGTTGTGGAAAGAGGACAGGGACCTGACAAAAAGGCTCGACTAGAAGATCTGCTTCACAAATCTGAAGCAACTTTTCAGAAACTTCGTTTTATCTACGACTCCACAAACAACATTGCTCGACACGTGGAGCACAACTTTTTAGAGGTTGTCTTTTTAATTCGACTTTAATTAAGTTGATTGATTAATTGGAAACATATTTATTATACTTGTATTGCTGAAAAACTCATTTGTTATCAATTTGTTAACAGAGCATTTTAATTCCTGAGGAACTTAGTATGGATGATCCCCAATCATCTGAACAAATGAGATCAGATGAAGAAAGGAGATTAATTGAGGTTTGTGGGGTTTGTTTTGTTTTGTAATCAGTTTTTAAGAAAAGCATTTCCTCTTTTAGCAAATCAGACTAAAGAATCAAATCATTAAAGAAACGATTGAAGTCATGCGCAAAACAATTTCGAAAACTGACAGCATGCTCTCCTGTAGAAAAATGCTTTAATTTCTGTGTAGTTTAGATGACAGTAAAAGTTGTTTTGGATTTTTTTTTGGAATAAGACATTCTCTTCACAGCAGATTTTGGACCAGTCGCAACAGATAACTTGCATAATCTACTTTCTTTCCGATGAGTTCCAACAAGACATTACATTACACTCTTATCAAGAAACTGGAAGTGAACTATTTTCATTTATGTCTCGGTCTGCAATCACTGAAAACATATCTTAATCTGGCACATGCCAGACATCATAACAATCAATCATCTGAACTTCCTTGTTCCCTTGTCTCTTCCCGCAAGCATTCTCGTGTTTATGGTTCAGCATTTTAGCTAGTCAGTTAGCATTAATATTAGTAATGGTTTGTTTCAGTCCTACTTCTGCGGCATCAAATTAGGCACTGAAACCCTGACATGGGACCAAGTACTAGAGATTCAATCAGAAGTACTTTACGAGTACATTTTTAAGGGTTTTGAATTCGTTTATTTTTTAACCAAGAAACCAAAAGTCAAAAAATTCACAATGCATTCCAAGATAATGTAATTCTCTTCCAGGAGATAACCTGCTGCAAAATTGTTATTATTATGTTACTGCATTGTGAATTGGCTTTTTCCCATCACTTCAACAAAACCCTAAAACGACTATTATATGCAGGGGTGTCGCTGGGGGTACGTGTTGTTTGAACTGAACCGAGATGACACCAAAATCTTAATGCTTACCTTCATTAATGTAAACATTTTTTTGATTGTCAGCTCATCCACTTGAACAACAAAAACAGGTTAGCCTCTACCTAAAAGATAAAAACTGCTGGCAAGCATCCATAAAACTCCAGCAGATGAACTGACTTGAACTTCTCCTTCAGGTCATAATCTGCTTGTAGGTCAAGCAGCTCTAACTGTATATTCTCTGGGGCTGCACTAAATGGTGAACTAAGTGGTTCCAGGCAAGTCTTGGAACCTCATTTCAAATTCCACAACCAAGGCATCCAACTGAGCCTTGCACTTGTCAGCCATTTCACCAGAAATGGTTTGCTGTTTCAGTAAGGGGAAATGACAAAACCTGTTTTCGCCTGTTTGCCTGGAGAACAGAGAGAGTTTTGCCTGAAATGATTTAACATACACACCATTAACATGCACATACATTTCATATGCAAACAAGCTATTGCCCTGAAATTTGACATTCAGTTCAGTCAACTTTTCCATAATGTCAATGGCAAACATGAAGTTTGACTTTCACTCTTCATTAATAATGTTAGTAACAAATAAAATCTTTCATCTACCGAAACATAACTATTTCTTCCTTGAGATCCCACACTCGCCTCAATATCTTGTAAAAAAAAAAGAAAGTATTTTCAAGGGGCGGCAAGAGCTAAGCGGTGGCATTTTGAGGAATTACGTAATAACTAAAATATTTTAATTAATTTTATTTTAATAATTTTCTCAGATTTCAATTTGGCATTTGGTATAACGTATCGATGGACGTACAACATGTAAGAGTCACACATCAAAAAATCAGCTGGCCAGGCCCTCATCAGGTCACAGCTGTTCTGACTGGAGATTCGACTTTCTGAAGGAACCGTAATTAATAAAGCAGAAGAACTTATTAAGAATGAAGCTAAGAAATGGCAGGAAATCCTAAATAGATTGCTGGACATCGTCATGTTTCTCGCAAAGCAGAACCAGTGGCTCCAGGTTCCTGAAGTCAACGGGAAGACATCCATGATGACAAAGGAGGCAAGGAAAATAGAGGAAATGTTGGTACATTTGTTGGTTAAGTATGATCTCGTGCTTCGTGATCGTGAATATTTGGTAAAAGTTAAGCTGGGAATGCAAATCACCACTTCATATCTGTCACCAAAAGTTCGAATTGGATTTATGAACATTTTGGCAGAGCGTGAGAGAAAGAAAATGATCGAGCAGATCAAGGAAAGCAAATATTTTTGCATAATTTTCGATAGCACTCCTGATATATTTCACAAAAACCAGATGAGTGAAAATGAAGTGAAAGTGGAGAAATCGTTTCTCCGCTTCATCGAGACAAAGAATAAAAGCGCAGAAAAAATTTCTGGACTGATTTTGAGAGAAATAGAGAATGATGGAATTCATATTGGTAAATGCCGTGGTCTGGCAGGGTCGAACTTTTTTCTTTAAAAAAACGGCCCGGGAATTTTGGTCATAGTGGCCCACTTCATCATTAGTTTCATATAAATTATTTAAATAATTTTATATTTTACTTATTTTAAATTTAATTTTTATATATTTTTCTTTAGTTTCTATAATTATTTCATATATAATAATGAAATTTTAAAGTTCAAAAACACTATTTTAAGTTGCAAGAATCTTTTTATTTATTACATGTTCAAATTCATAATTAAGCAAAACAACTTTAAGCAGTTAAATAATTCTTAGTTTTAAAACTTAAACATAAGAAACACCAGGTTTTAAAATTCTAAAATTTCTACTCACTTTTAACTAGTGTAACAGCTTTTTCATCGCTTCACTAGTCACAGCTAAAACATCAATGATTTCGTTGTTATTGATTCTTGGGAGGAGGTCCTTCTCACAAGACATCAGCATGAATGATTGTAAAGTTGACTGGCTCAGCAAATTTCTTAATCTGTTCAAAATGTATTTCAATTTTGAAAAAGACATCTCACAAGCAACACAAATTTGTAACTTGTCTTCCGCCAGCAGACACTTATATAATGGTAAAAGCCTAGTCTCTAACGTGGCTGAAGTTAGCAGATACTCACATTTATTTCTTAATGCGAAGATTCAAATTATAATATTTGGAAACTACGTTACAAATGCTTTTTAAAAATGTTCATATCTCAATCAACAGAAGACTTTGTTTTTTAAATTATTTGAAAAAACATAAATAAAAGTACAGAAATAAAACATTAAGCTTCAGTATTTAAATTTATGTAAATAATAATTTATTTGTGTAGAAATACGTAAGTCTAAATATTTATAACATTATTGCACACCCAGAATCATCGCTACTTTCTAATAAACCAAACTTTCAAAATAAACACGGTCTGGAAAAACCACGCAACTCGAACTCTACAAATAATCTCGAGAAAATTTATCAACTTTTATTGTGTATAGGGACGAATACAATTGTGATGGCAACATGTAAACTATTTATTGTCATTGTTAAATCTCATGAAAATCGCAGTTAATTTAGAGAGCTTGGAGATGACCAGATCATATTGTTCCACATGACTCTTGAGATAGATTTCTGCAAAAATTATTTGTAATTTACGTTATCATACAGTTAATATTATGTATATAGTCGAAAAATTGTAGTTACTGAGTAAGAAGACTTGCAAGACATTCCATTAATGGAAGGACCTCCGCTTAAGATGTCTCGCGATATTTTAAGCACTTATGTTGTTCCACATCTTTTTCGGCTAATAAGGTATACATATTTGGAAAGTAGAAATCTTAACGAACATTTTGATGCACATTTCGTTAGTCGAAAAATTGTAGTTACTGAGTAAGAAGACTTGCAAGACATTCCATTAATGGAAGGACCTCCGCTTAAGATGTCTCGCGATATTTTAAGCACTTATGTTGTTCCCCAAAATTATCAGCTAATAAGGTATACATATTTGGAAAGTAGAAATCTTAACGAACATTTTGATGCACATTTCGTTAGTCGAAAAATTGTAGTTACTGAGTAAGAAGACTTGCAAGACATTCCATTAATGGAAGGACCTCCGCTTAAGATGTCTCGCGATATTTTAAGCACTTATGTTGTTCCCCAATATTATCAGCTAATAAGGTATACATATTTGGAAAGTAGAAATCTTAACGAACATTTTGATGCACATTTCGTTAGTCGAAAAATTGTAGTTACTGAGTAAGAAGACTTGCAAGACATTCCATTAATGGAAGGACCTCCGCTTAAGATGTCTCGCGATATTTTAAGCACTTATGTTGTTCCACATCTTTTTCGGCTAATAAGGTATACATATTTGGAAAGTAGAAATCTTAACGAACATTTTGATGCACATTTCGTTAGTCGAAAAATTGTAGTTACTGAGTAAGAAGACTTTTGAACGAATTCCTCAAATTTCTAATAACTTCAAAAATTTTAAAATCTTCCGTCAATTGATTTATAAACATTTTTGAAAAGCATTTGAAACGTAGTTTCCAAATATTATAATTTGAATCTTCGCATTAAGAAATAAATGTGAGTGTCTGCTAACTTCAGCTACGTTAAAGACTAGGTTTTTACCATGATATAAGTGTCTGCTGGCGGAAGACAAGTAATTTGTAAGCCAGATACGGAATAACCAAGACTATGCAAATTAACTTCCGGAGAGCAAAATAACAACAAACAATACATTTTTTGAAATTTTTTTATTTATTTCTGTAGTTGTTGCTGTTTTCAACTTGTTGCTGTTGGGGTGGTGTAAGACATTTTCAAGTAATTTTACTGATTCGGATTGTTGAACGTTATCTGAGACAGTTCGATACTTCCAGTGTTGCCCTAAGTACTCCAAAAAGGTACTTAAGTATAAGTACAAAGTACTTGGAGCTGAAGGTACTTATAAGTACAGGTACAAGTACGTTGTAGTCAATGTACTTAAGCATAAATACAAGTATAAGTATAAGTACTTTTGGGGACATTCATTGATCAGAAATAATATTTGTTATATATATTTGCTTCAATTTAATATTTTAATATATAAAATTTTAATTTAAATGTTAAATTAATTTAGCCAAAAGAAAAAAAGGAGTCTATTGGTGCGTGTTATAATCGTTTGCGTGTTTTATAAGTGATATTTTACATAAATTGGAAAAATTGCGTGTTATATTCGTCCGCGTGTTAAATTCGTCTGCGTGTTTATTTGGTGAAAATACGGTAATAACTTGATCCATAACCAGTGAACATTGACACGAGATTTATCTTTCGCACTTTCAAGTGGTTGGTTGGCTATAATTCATTTTTCTTTCAAAACAGTCTGCACTTCAACGTCGAGATTTCTTTTTTTTTTAGTTCACTGTTTCCAAATTTTGTGAAATTTGTAGCTGCTTGAAAAATAGAATTAAAATTTCTATCTACTTTGCTTAATTCATTGATAGTCTTGAACCATCTTATAGGCTCGTAGTATATCCCTTCCAGTTGTTTGCAAATATTCCGATAATGGCGTTGTGTGTTCAAATATTGTCAAAAATAATTGTGCCGTTAGAATTTCAAAACTTGTCACTAGTGTAAATAAATATGCTCATAGTTATGTTTTGTTCAATTGTCCAGAAAATTTTATCAAATGTCAACGGAGAAGTAGTTAAAGAAAAACCCCAATCTTAGTTGATTGTATCTCTTGGCAGTTGATAACAATTTCGTATGCTCCTATTGAATAACTAGGGTAGTGGCTGATTTTGTAAATAGCTTGGGTGAATGAGATTGCGAAAATTATTGCGATTAATTAAACATAAACACCCTGCTAGCGATTTGTAAGCAGCCTGCTAGCCTTATTCAAATTTGCAGTAATTTTATTTGAATAAGTCTAATTTTAAAGATTTTAAAATAAATACATACATTTGGCAATTTATATAACCTGGCTCTCAACTTATTCTATTGTTACACTTTATAAAATAACTCTATAGTTTCACTTTTACACCCCCGCAACAAGCAGTGCTTCGGTTTAAATATAAACACCCTGCTAGCCTTATACAAGTATAAATTTCTGTAAAATTATATAAACGTCATTAATTATAGGTTCCTCTTATTCAACAATTTATGCATTAAAGAATTGAAGTGACAGATATTTTGATACATTTGACTGGCTGGTTTTGGACCAAGCTGAAAATGAATCAGAAATTGAAGTGGCTTGTGTTTCATAGTAGATGCGAATGCCTGGCATACTTTAGCATTTGGATTATTTCTGTGATGAAGATTATATATTCATTATGGAAAACATCACAAGGTGTGGTATTTTATTTTGTAACTATAATTTGCAGTTTATTTTGTGCGTTACTCTCTTTTTTTGTACTTTGGGAATGTATTTCAGTTCTAGAATTGGAAAGATTTACAAGCCATTTCCATGATGGATGGATTATCATCGGTAGAAAGGTGTACGATATTATAGGTTCATGTTATTTTTCCTAATTTGTGCTATTCTAATTATAATGAAAATTGAATTTACAGCAGGATCAGTCTGATTTTGAATGGATCTCTTGGAAGGAAATTGTGTTTGGTGGCATGTGGTTATGGTTTGTTTTGCACATATTTATTGCACAGACTTTGAGGAGGCTACATTTGCTCAAGGTGATGCGTTGGTTATTCCCATTTTACCCAGGGATAGGATTGCTTGATATTTATAAATAGATGATTTTTTTTCAGATGAGGAAATATATTTTCATCAGTTTCTCAATAGTTTTTTTGGTTATGACCTTAGGACCATCTCTTACATTTTTCTACCTGAGCCAAATTGTTTTCATAGTAACTGTTGGTTATCTGACAAATTCCAACTGGGCAGTTTGGAGCACTTCATTAGCCTTTTTATCATTTCTTGTTGTACCAGAATTTAAAAGCATTTTGGTATGTACTTTATTAATTATATTAAGTTGATGTCTTCTGTAAAATGTTTACAGAAATTGGTATGTTACTTTTTAGACAGACTTTGGTTTGTTTATGGCTTGTGGTGATGTTAGCTTTTACTTTCAAGAGTATCTCTTGACAATGGGCCTTCTGAGATACACAGATAGTGCCCTTTTTATTGCTAGTAGCGGGGATTTGTTTCTTAAGAGTCATGTTAGCCTCAAAACAAAGCTTGGAGGACATTCAAATGGCAACCTTAAAGAGAGAAAGATTCCTTCCTGGCAATGGTCAGACATTCTCTGCTACAACCTCTATTTTCCATTATCCATCTTTGGTCCATTCATAACATTTGAAGACTTTTATTTTCAGGCAAGTTTTATTATGTTGAAATGGACTTTCTCCACATTATGTATTTCTTTAACAGTTTATCCAGGTACATATAACTTGTTTGGGGGATGTGATTCAGAGAATTCGGAAGGCTGTGATAAAATCTTGCATTTGGTTCTTGGTTATGGAGACAAGCTCTCACTTTATATATTATTCTGCTCTAATAAACAACCCGCACGTACTCCACTCAGTTCCACTGTGGTCACTGGCAGGTGTTGGTTATGTTACGGGTCAGATGTTTATGGTCAAGTATTTTATCCTGTGGAATAGTATTTCTGTGGTTACTTTGCTCGATCACATCTCTATTCCTGCTCTTCCGTGTTGTATTTCACGAGTTTACCTCTATTCGGACATGTGGAAGTGAGGCTTCATCATTCTCATCATCATCACCACCACCACCACTTGGAGTTGAATATGAACATTTGAATTGTTAAGCAATGTTTAAGTAATTCAAATCATTCAGTATGATTACTTGCAGCTATATAATATAGATTAAATTCATGAGCAGATTGACTGAACGGGTTACATATTAATGGCAACAGTCGTAACGTGTTTGAAACTCAGCCTGCATTGCCACAAGTGCCCTTGGGAACTAGCACTATATAAATGGTTACAAGTAGTGCCTCTGAAGCTATATAGATGAAGTTACAAAAATTGTTTTATTGATATTTTTTAACAAATGGCCGTGGGGAGTATTGCATTGCTGAATAAACACCCTCTGTTAACCTTCTGGTGTAAATGCTCAATAATGTGCAGTGGTTCTCGATGTTTAGTAGCTTCATTTATATAGTGCCACTCGTGCTTCTCACAACCATTTATTTAGTGCTCCATCCCAAGGGCACTTGTAGCAGTGCAGGCTGGGTTTCGAAGTGACACATTGTGACCGTTCCTATTACCGCAGGAACGTAGGCCATTCCGCCAACCTGCACACCATGAGTCACTTTTGCTACAGTTTCTTTTCAGTCTAAGCGCTTATTTATAATTTGTTGTTCTACATCAAGTTTAATCATTGGCTGTCTTTTTTTGTACTGAAAGTAAATTAATGAAGGCTATAAACAATTTATAAAATTAAGTTTTGTTTTGCTGTGTTATTTACTTCATCCGAACAATATGATGGTTGGCTTGTTGTTATTTTGTAACTTTGACAAGTTGGACGAAAGAATCTTAATCTTATGAAAAAGCTTCATGAAATGGGCATTGTTAATGTCCTTCTTATGGAAACACTCTCATGTTGTGTGCCTGTCTTTAAGAGATTGACACTGAATATTTTGTTCCAGGATGTTTGACAGGGGCCTTTATGAATTTTTAAAGAGGTATGTCATTCATGGCTTTTCTTTTATAGCAACATCGAGATACTTTATGTTTTTCGCAGACACATTTACATACCGATGGGAGGAAACAGGCAAGGCAGAATGAGACGTCAAGTGGCATCGTTGACATCTTTTGCATTTGTGTTGCTTTGGCATGGAGTGACCAACTCAATAATGGTTTGGGTGGTGGTGAATTTAGTGGCCTTATTCTGTGAGGAGATTCTCTTGATAAATGCAATTATAACAGAGGTTTTATTTCAAACTTTCAAGAGCTTGATGAAATTTTATGAACAATGAAACTTATCAGCGTTTCTGTGATCGGCAGAAATTGAACATTTCTCCCGCTTGGGCGCGGAGAGTACATTCAGTGGTCAGCATACCGATACTAGGTTTGTCCACGTTTGGAATATTTGTCTTCTTGGGAAGCCTAGAGTCTGCCTCCATAATATGCTACAGGATTCTGACAGAAGGTGGAACTGCTTTTGTTTTATATCTAAGTTTTGTTCCGATTCACTCAACAATTTAAACCATATTAACAGGATTGCCAATAAATGTACTTTTTCTGTGCATAATAGCATATTGCATGATTGAAACTGGTAAAGATTGTGAAAATTATTTGAACACAAAGAAGTCAGAGAAATCTCTTAAGACAGATTGATAACTACTAAAGACTATTACTTGTTTTTATAATAGTCATTGAATGCATTGAATCAAATGTCATCATCATTTTCATCATCATCATGTCTAGTTAGGTAATTCAGTCTGTGCTGGGTTACATCCAGTGAGACGGATATGACGAAGAACGGATCTGTCAGTTCCTCCAGAAGATCTGAGGAGGTGATGGATTCACTTCCGTCCGACGTTCCACACAAATCTGAGATTTCGTAGTTTGAATTTTCATCACTGCAATTCATTGACACATCATCAAAATCTTCATTGTTGCATTTCAAGTAAATGTTGAAATCATGTTCATTATATTCCCACGAAGTGTCATCAGAGTCCCTTTCCTCACTCAACTCTTGAAATTGAACTCTTTGAAAAGCCTTTAAATGATTTCAGAATGATGCAGTTAAAAAGTTCCTTTTATGTAAATAATACTATATTTATGTTTAACTCACGGGACGTTTGGAATTCCTAGATCTGAAAAATAACATTAATTCATGGACTGCAGATTGTGTTTTGAGGTGCTTCTCATGAAGGAGTAGTGAATTTTCTTGTCTCAAATTTCTGAATGTGCGCAAAACTACCGACACGGAATATGCGAAAAAGAGTGTGTTGAATGTAATCACGAGCATTGTTAAGAATGGTTGCAAGGCGTGCCCAAAGTTGGCATGCAAAGTTGTTGATTGGTGAAGGTTCATCATAAAAGTGATCACAAAACTCTCATATTGACCTGGTGGAGGTACCTGAATGGATCAAACATCAAGTCACACTGTGGTTCATATGATTGGTGAATTTAGGCAAAGTAATTACCAGGAAATGACTTAATGCTGCCACCAATGCGAGAATAGACCAATGTAAGAGAAATGCTTTTGACAAATTTGTCAATAGTTTTGTGAAAGTCTTCAAAATATGGCTGAAAGTGCTCAAGTTTTGTAAACCTTCTATGCTCTGGTTGATCAAATAATAGTAACTTTATAAATATCATTTGAATTTTATTGAAATTATTTTAAATGCAAAATTACCTCTGAAATGAGAACCCAGAAAAGCATTGCATTGGTAATGTTCAGGGCTTCTTTGTAGAAACATGACTTCTTAAAACTTGTAAATGATTCTCTATTCTTTAAGTAGTCGTGACATATTTGCTTGTCAATGGTTATAGTATAAATGAAAGATAAGGCTGAAATCCAACATAGTATTATCTTCAAAATGCCATAGAATCTTGTCTTTTTGCTGCTTTGCTTTGACATACAGTGAAAAATCAAACAGGTGCTCAGAGCCATTTGGAAAACCTTTATTAATTGCAAATTATTAATAGGTCAGAGTGGTTTCAAATTGCATTTATTCATGAATCACCAACCGAAGAGATCAATCCTATGATAGTTCCTTGTGACTTGATATTAGACAGTTGGACAAATTCAAACGACTTTAGGGAATAGACATAACCTGGAGATATTTAAACAGTATCTAAATTTAGAAGAAGTATATTTAAAAAATGAGTCATGATAGTGATCAAGGTTATGAAAAATGATTTTTTTTAAGGTGTTGCACACCTGTGCAAGAAAATTCCAAGGCCAAAGTAATTGAGGAAAATATATCATAGCTAGGCATATAGGCCACAAATTCTTGGAGCAGAACTTTTGTCCTGTCAAGGATGTTTTAATTTTAAGAATGTTTTGTTGTCATAAGAGGAAATGTTGAAACTTTTATTTTAACTTACCTTATATCTATCCATGCCTGTTTTTTCAAGCGATGTAATAATTCTTCTGATCGACTATAGTTTTTTATTAGTACTGAATATCCTTCCTCCCCATAATGACCAAGTTTTCCCCTCAATCTGAGCAAATTTTGAGACTTTTTATGCATTAGAGTTTTTATTAAACATGGCACCCCGTTAACTAATGCCTCGCATAAGGAACGCCATCAAAAAAGCGCGGGTTCGTCGCATAACAAACTCGTTTTCATAAGACGAACGCCTCCCCTTCAACGTTCCCTCCCTTGACAAGATAGCTCGAAACTTAAACGTAAAGCTACTAATAATACTGGATCAAACGATTAAAGAAAAAAGTGCAACTTGAAGTTTAAACCAGAATGGTTGAAATTGCTAGTAAAAACTGAAATGCCGACTTCTTTCACAAGACAGTTAGCAAAACTGGGCGACATCATTTATCGTGAAAGTGCGTCGGTGACTCGGTGCTAGGACTAGAATTCGATTTCTTTACGTACGTAACGTATTTTAATAAATGAAAATGTACATGAACTTATTTTCTACATACAGCAATAGATATGATTTAAGCAGTGTGCAGTATTTCATACTTTTTCTCTATTGACTGATTATCCAGTTTCCTCTTAACACCTCCAGACATTTGTAGAACGAAAAAAAAATCGGAATAGCTCGTTACAGAACAGCTTGCTATCCTTTAGATCAGGCACGTCAAACTCAAATAACATCGTAAGATAATTTCAGTATTCCGACTGCACTACCAAACCTAAGAAACCAATATTGCAGTTTTCAAGGATTATATTTAATTAACGCGCATGTTACAATTTAATGTCTACAGTAATCTACCGCTCTACAACGCCAAATTTAACAGTTGTAATCGAGCATGTATTCAAGATAATTCAATAATCTTCAGTGTTTTGTCCTGGGGCTTGATATCTCCTTTTCGCGACAATTTTACGTATGTCTGGCTGAAATGTATTCGCACTTCCAAATTTGATCAGGTATAACAAATGTCCATCAGTCAGCCTCGTTCTCTGAAACGTTTTTGTTTTCAAGAAGGAAAATAACTGTTCACTCACGTAAGTGGAACCAAACATGACCATAATCCTTGTTGCAAACTTTCTGAAGTTTGTAAATTTTTTAGGAAGATATGAAAAGAAGCCAAGTATCTCCACCTTCAGATATTTTCCTTCACCTCCACCTTCCCCTCTTAGTGTAGAATCCGACTGCATTTCTAATAGCTACATCAGCAGGATTTCCTCTGCCTTGACAACGTCAAAGGTGAATGGTGCTTTAATGCAAAGCAGTGTTCAAAAGATGAGAAATCACGAAATCTTTCCTGGAATTCTTTTGACAACAACTCCAGGTGACTCCCACACTCAGCAAAGGCAAGTAAAGACTCAGTATTGACAGGGTTTCTTGTGTGACTTCTCGTTACTTCCACAAGCTAAATTTTATATCAAACCACTTTATGTTGTCATGCAACTGAGTGATGAGTTTGTAAGCCAAAGCAGACGACAACCGGAAAAACATGAAATAAAATACAAAGGACATAAATTCTTAGATTACCTAATCTACAAAGATAAACCATAGTAATTAAAATCATTACAACTTTTTCATTTCAGTTGGTAAATTAAATTTTATAGCCATTTGTTGATTTTAATGTTTAAACTGCGCTTATCGCCATTAACTGAGTCAATTACGGTAAACTATGTGCGGGCCGTGTGTTTGACATGCCTGATTTAGATAATGCCAACAAGAATGAGTGAATTGGATTCGGCGACATAAAAGAATCGACATAACCGATGAGAAAATGCTAAGACAAGAGGGAATTTGGAGGTTCCACTTCAAAAACCTCGACTTGATAAGGCTGGTGAGTTAACCGAGGTCGAGATCAGTGGGTTCCAATGTATCCAGGTTTTTATCATTACTATTTCCGTTTAAGTCTGTACTAAATGTAGTTAAATAACTGTATTTACTACAATAAGTAGTTATAACTACTAACTATTTCACAAAAGTAACTACAACTACCCAGAAGCAAACATAGTTATAACTACTGTCTAACTACTGAAAATTTAGTTATAACTTATAACTACTGAAACTGCTGCAGTTAAAGTGGCCACCACTGCCTAGTACACTAATTTTTAACTGGAACTAGCAAGACTTACTTCAAATCATGCATATGTTTAACCATTTATCATGATATTATACATGATATAGGTATCTCACAAATATTGTAATTGTTGTTACTACTACATAACCCACGTGAAAGAAAGTTGATTTTCATTGTAGATCCATGGTTCGATGCCATCTGTAGCATTAGAAATCATCCATCCAGGATTATACACCATCTTGTCTGGAAGCCAATTAGGGTTGCACAGACACATTTTGTTATTTTCTTGAATCTCACTGGTAATACAATCAACTACAAAATGCATTAAAAAAATACATTTTTAGAACAAAACGTTATTTTTTGGATATGTGACATTTTGGAAAAGGTTCTACTTCAACATTTCCATAATGGAAATTACTTATAGGAATGTTAATCGCACGCTTTTTTGAAAAAGGTCACTGCCAAAATAAAAAATTCAATTTTACCATAATTGTTTATATTAAAAATTGAAGATACTTTGGGAGCGTTTTTTTTTCAGATTTACTTATTTAATTCGGTAGTATTTATGTTGTTTTTGGGAGCATTAAAGTTTATAACTCTAACATAACATTTACAAACTTACACATCAATTCTACAAGTGCAACGAAAAGGTAACATTGTAATTAACATAATTGTAGCATCATGTGCGCAGTCATTATGTTCTGCTAGACAATGTAGATATACGATGAAGTTTCTCCTCGAATTTACCAATATTATAAAAGCATAAAGAATCTTAAAGCATGTGCTCTAAAGCATTAGATAACTTGTTCTGCACACTGAAGTGTTCAGAGAATTTCCAGTGTCTGGTTCTAAAATCTAAAACTTGTTCATAAAGTTTAATTATTTATCCTGAACTTACAGGCTTCTGATAAGCAACTGTATGATAAACCCATCTCTAAAAGATGAATCAACGAATACTGAGTCTCATATCTGTGATATTAGAATAAATGTCGAAAGAGCTAGTTTAAAAAATTCACTTTAGAAAATCTTCCAGTTTCTTAAAAAAAGGAATAAGCTAAATGAACCAATAACTGCCTATTTGATGTTCAGTGATGTTTCAAACAAGTTTACATTCACAACTTCCTTGTATTCTTTCCCTTCTTTGATGGAAGCTCAATGTATGCTCCCATCATATCAATAGCGATCAACAATTTGGATTTTTAAGTGACATTCCAGTGACCATTCTTCTAATGGAGCAGTTCTTCTTTTCTATGTGATTCTTCAAATTAAGCATGATTTCTCGTCCTATTCTCCTTTATTTCTTTCAGTATTATATAATCACTTTTCTTACGAGTAATAATGAGACTTATACAACTTAATATAACAAATGTTCATTTTGACCCCCATGGCTAAGACTATGATTATCAATAGCAGGTATAGAAGGATGTTAAGATTGTGTTTATTGTTATTACTTTAAATGTTATAACTTTTAAACAACTTAAGCTTTTAATAATGCAATAACATGTTTATCCTTCTGCAACCAAGAGCAACTTACTGGAAGTGCTTCTTATTTGACGAATTCGAATAGGTTGATTTAAAATAAATTGTCCTTCTCCAGGGAGAGAAAATACTTTTATCATGCTTGCATTTATCCAAGCCCAAATAATGTCATATCTGAAATTTGGAATGAATGCAAATAGATTGGAACAATCATCTTTGATTGGAAATGTTTCATGAACAAAACGGATCACACAAAAACCTTTCTGAAACTTGTATGCCTGAAATCTCATAACCAAGCTTGAAATCAAAGTGTTTCTCCATGGCTGATCTAAGTTCCATGCGCTCTTTGTTATTGACAGCTGACATCAGAAATATGCCAACATTCAGTGTCAAGATCAATTGGAGTGCAACTGTCTTTAGGCTATGCTTTAAAAATTGTCTTCTCTCATGTCTATTTTTAGCTTGTGATAATGAAAAACCACCTAGTGGTCTAATTTTTGATGTCTGGAAATATGAATGAAGCTGGATTAATTGTTATTGTTCTCTAATTGTAACTTCATTTATATAGCGCCATATGCATAGCGTCAGAGGCGCTTCTTGTAACCATTTATATAGCGCTCCTTCCCAAGGGCGCTGGCGGCAGTGCAGGCTGGGTTTCGAACACGACACATTACGACTGTTGCCATTACCGCCGTATGCAGGCACGTAACCCGTTCGGCTATCCTGCATGCCAGCTCTAAACATTTAAAAATAAATTGTTTCATTAAACAATGTGGTAATATTAATGGGATTTTGATTATACAGTCAGGACAGACACCACGAGGACACACTATTATTTCGTGATACACGAAACACAAATTTGATCATGGGGAAATTAATTTTAATATAAAAAAAATGTGATTTCCAGGCGGTCAATAACCATGAAAGACACTTTCTAAAATTATCAAAAAATGAATTAAATCTCATGAAAAAATTATTAATAATAAAT
The DNA here is from genome assembly GCA_021613335.1 of Whitmania pigra. NCBI lineage: Eukaryota > Metazoa > Annelida > Clitellata > Hirudinida > Haemopidae > Whitmania > Whitmania pigra. The sequence goes on from JAJTWR010000308.1 coordinate 3,598,360, forward strand.
GTTTTTTCCTTTATTCTCAGTAACTTTAAAACATCTGTTATCCATTTATTTTGTCAAGGTTTTTATGAATTTATTGTCCAATTCTTTCAAGGCATTCCTAATGTCTTTTTCCAGGTCAGATTTGGAGTGGAACTGTTTTCCATTGTTGTAAATCAGTCTTGACAACATGCCCCAAACGAATTATATAGGATTTAAGTCTGGGGAACAGGCTGGCCAACTCATAACCTTCAAATTTGTGCTCTGGAAATTGTCTGCGACAACTTGGAAGTTTGGATCGGGCATTATCTTGCTGGAAAACACAATCTCCTCATTAATAAACTTTCACAAAAGGTAGGAGATGATTTTTTAACACTTTGATGTAATCCACTGAAGATTATCTCACCTAGAAAGACCAATTCAGTCAATCCTTCACTGGAAATTCCTTCCCAAATCATCACCGATCCTGCTCCATGATTTTGACTAAAAAGAGTTTCTTTTTCTAATCTGAGGTCATGCCAGAAGAATTGATGACCATCATGTCCATACAAGTTCAATTTCTTCTTATCTGATAAAATAATATTGCTCATTTCACTCTTGCCAACTTGTGATGGTTTTTGAGAGCCTGAATCTTTAATCTTTTTTATGTGATTAAATACTACTAGATCTCTAATAACTTAATTTATTTTTAATTTTTAAATCAGGTTCATTTCTAATTTGATTTGCTGAAAATCTACCTGTGGAAACCTTTTCTTCAGTTTCATGAGTCTTCCATGATTATTTTTTCTCCATATTCCTCAGGAGTTTTTGAGTAGTTCCAGACAACAGTCTTGGATCCATTGAGCTCTTAGGCAATTTCTCTGGCCAAATAATTTGTTTTGTCTGAAGGCTTCAATCTGTCTCTTCTCCTTGTCAGATAACATTTTTCCTCCAAATTAATTTTTTACTCCTTTTTATTATATCCTTGCGGTTTCAAATGGCCCTAAAAATGCTATTTTGCATGTTCACAAGATCTACTTATTAAATTTATTTGAAATTTTACGGGATGTTTTGCATATAATAAAGCGATCATATATATAAAATTGAGTGATATTGAACTTATGTTTAGCGAGTTATCAGAAAATTATGAGGTGTCCTCATAGTTTCCGTCCAGACTGTAAATGTGATCCTTTATTTTGATAAGACAGGAATTGATCCCAGTGGCGTAGCTAGGGTATTTTGCGCCCGGGAACGAACTATAAAATTGGCCCATTCACCCCGTTTAAGCACGACATTTTTCTATTACATCGAATAACGAACAAAATTTAAATGTTGATGAAACATTATATTTAAAGAAGCAAATTTATAGAAATTACTTGGTACTCCGCCTAGGAGCTTCTTCAGGATCCTCAGAGGAGTTTCCCCGTCTTCAAACATTTCGGAACTTTGAATCTCCTTATGTTTTCGGGGGCAGGCCGCATCTGGTGATCAGCCAGATGTCCCTGTCGTTTTTGTCTTTAAGGACCCAACTCTTACCACCGGCTATGAGAGGCACTCATTGGCCTTGTTATGCCGGTCACTGCTGCCTGGACTGGAGCGACTGTGAAAGCTCTCAATGGCTTCTTCATGTTGTGTGCTACCTGCTTTTCACCTGCAAACTTTTGACTATGCAAGACTCTCATTGGCCTTTTTATGTCAACCACCTCCACCCCAGCTTGCCTGCAACAGTCATGAAAGCTCTCAGTGGCTTCTTCACACCGTGTACTTAATATATGCAAACTGGGCCTTATATTTTCTTTGTAGTGGCAATCGGAGAAATTTTCGGGACTCGACCGCTGGCCTTTTCGCGGCTGCGGTTTGATCCGCAGTTCATATTGCTTTGCAAGTCCACGGTCGGCCCATTTCTCCCGGCAATATCGCGCCACTTGGCCAATGGTTTGGCCCCGTCATTCAGTGGATCTTTCATATCTGAGACCTACGGCTTTTTTTAATAAAATTTGCGGTGAAATTAGAAGATTTGGAAATGAGTCATTTTCATAAAACTCAATAAAATCATGAAAATCCATTGGAGTTTCTAATAGAACTTCAATCCAGTTACTGAGCAGTGTTTTGCAATCGTCAATTTCTGTAAAAAAAAAAAAATCGTGCCCATTGATGTCTGTGTCTTAGTAATTTCCAAAATCTTTGCAATTTTGATGAAGAATTTTAAAGCCCAGCAGCAATCCAGCTTTTGTGCTCAGGTCTTTTAGTCGTAAAAACGTGTTGACATTTCCTATTGAAGTCAATCAAATATGATCTTCTTAACCCGCACAATTTCTTCTTCTGCTGAAAGCCCTGCATCTCTTGCCAGGAATCCAGGAATCTTCCAACGTCGCCTAATTCTTCTGTCCACCTCAATTCCCCAGGCTCTGGATTTTGTTTTGGCGTTTACTACAGCAACGTGGCTCAAATCATCATAAAGCTTGACAGGTTCTTGCTCCAAAGATGATGTAATATCGGTTGCTGATTTCTTGAAATTCATAGTAGGATCTTGTAACCGCATCTGTAAACGTTCAATTTTTCCAAGAATGGCATTCCATAAAACAATGAAGTTAAAATTTAATATGACAGTATCACTTCTAGTTTAGGCGTCATAGTTGAGTCCTCCGATAATTTGTCTGGCAGCCCTACTGTAGTCCTTCATGGATAGCTTTAACAGCTTCTGATCGTGCTCCAACATGTTTCAGATTCCAGCTTTACTGTGACGGGCACAGCTTTTTTAAACTCGTCTCCAGTGGGCGGCAGACTTGTGATACGTCTGATATAGCCGCTGCAGTCATCTTGTGACCGATTTATTACCCTTGTTCATTTATTATTATATGATATTGTATATAATATGAACATAAAAAGCATCATTTTGGCGCCCCTGCAACTTGTCGCCCGGGGACATATGTACCCCCCAGCCCCCCTTGCTACACCATTGATTAATCCATAGTGGACCAATATTAATGCATAATTTCAGGAGGAAGCCACCTAAATGTTTATTGATTAGAATATTTTGACATTATTTATTAATAAGAAATTATTATTGTTATTATTATTAAATTAACTATTTTGCCACCAGACACGGTATAGTGTATACTATACACACATGCACTTAACCTGAATGCGTTGTTTGATGATGAAATGTTGATATTTATGAACCTCAAACATCAATTGTGGGAGATTTTTAAAAGTTGCATTCAGTACTGCTGAGATGCATATCTGCAAGATTATTTCCATAATTTTACTAAATTTACTTTTTATTTCCAATTAAAGTCTTGAATTCATTACTTATAGGAATGAATAAATAATAATTTATTTGGATTTTGAAAATAACTAACTTTAATGGTGTCATACAGAAATAAAATAATGATTTCTCCTCCTATTGACATATAGAACCATCTAATTGAAACATCATTAGATAATCCTTTTCCAAATATTACTGTTGCAAGCAAGCAGGGAAATATTGCAAGTACTGTTATCAAGGTCATTCTATTGCATTGCTTTGTAGCCTCCAAAATGAAAGATTCTAGAAGAGGTTTGAAAGTTAGTAAAATATTAAGATCCGAGGCTTTATTTATCATTGATATAATGAATATGTATTCTATTTTAATATGTTTTTGAGACATCTTACGCCATTTAAATTGCATTGATTCACTCATTGAAGCAATTCTTCCACCGGAGAAGAGAAGAAAATGACTTTCACAGTGTTTTCTTTCTTGCAGAGAAATATTTTGCACTTTCTGAAAATGGTGACATTAACTCATTAAAAATGTGATGATTATTAATTTAAAAATAATATTTTGTTGAACATAGAAATGGATTGCATTTCTTGAAGAAAATAAAAAATTTAGTTAAATATGCAGTGACTTTATGTTGCTAATTTGAAGTGACAAGACTTAAGGAATTACTTGCCACTTTAGTGGCCTAAATAAATCGTGTTAATTAGAGTCAGTCTGACAGCCGAAACATGCGTTTCCTTAAGACTGATCCTTGAGTTGTTTTATTTGGTTGTCTTTTTCTGTTGGTTTTGGTTTATTGCGCTTCCTAGTTATACAATTAAAATTTCTAAAAAAAAGTTTTTCACATGATTAATTTTTAAATGGTTCTAGTTATTACATTTGGATTTTTAAATCAATTATTTATGGGATTGTTTATAGTTCATAATCATTGGCTTAAATCAGCCAATGGTGGTTAAATGGCATTTAATTATTAAAGTGTTAATTAAACATAACTGATAATTTCCAAATTAAAAATAATTAATAAAAAAACAATTTCACATGAAATCCAAAAGGCCTAACATGAAATTTGCAAATTCATACAATATACATAAAACATGCCAAGTCAAGAAATTTTTCTGCCATGTGAGGCATTTTGCAAATCAATTCTTCACAAGTGCCACTTTCGGTTTCGAAATTTAATCTGCCATTGATCTGCAAGTTCGTTTTTAAATATCATTCGTAGAAGGTTACTTCTTTCTATTGTTCAATAAAAAGTAAAAAGTCATTTTGAAAACCTACCTTTGAAATGATTATTCTCACAACTTCAGCAAGTATGATAGTGATGCACCATGTTATCAGAGACAAGGATAAGCAAGCCAATGTGTCTCTAAGAACAATTTGCTTAAACTCTGTGTATTTGTAAGTGGATTCTGATGCAAAATATCTGTAATAGAATGTGGAAGAGCAACACATGAGACCAAGAGAAAAAACGGCAAACAAAAATCGCATCAGGTGGCTTATCGGGCTGAAAGATGAACGTTGCAGAATTGAGAAGAAGATATGCTGATTTTTCATTTGGCAATACAACTGAACAGCTATCTTGGACAGAAACATTGGCTTTTCTAAAATGTTTAAATTCTTGTAATAGACATGGAACTGAGATCATAAATTATTCACAAATGAAATGATTTTACAGACCTAGAGGAGAAAATGATTTGCACAGAGTCTTATCAATAGATAAATGGTACTGACAGTTAAAGTGATATGTGCTATCCATTTGGAGATCTTTGATAGAAATCCAAAATATTTTCCATGATGGATGAGCTCCCGAATTGTCATGCCAAACTTTAATGGATTTAATGATTCCAAGATATTTCTTTGTAGCCACCAAAAATGTTTCTTGAGTGTGTTTTCTAAACATATCAGGAACATTGATATGAATCTTGTCTGAGTTGGCCATCTCCCCATTAATCTGAAAACCAATGTTGGATGTAGTGCCTGACAAAAATGTAGAAAATTCATTTTAAAAGATTATTGAACAGATTATTTAAACGATCTGCTAACCAGATCCAGTTAAAACAGTGAGTAGATATGCATTCTCCTCATAATGCCCAAACAAATTGATATCCTTAGCATGGCTATTTTTATCCAATTGATGAGTCAGTACTGAGCCAATGATTAACAAGATTCCAAAAACAGATATTGTAATGAGTAGTAGCAAATTAACTTTTTGGGCGGGAGGCTTTTGATTAAATGTACTTAAATGAAAATTACTTTTGAAGGATCTATTATCTCTATAATCACTTTCCAAATACCTTCAAAATTGTGAGTATAAACGTTGTCCTGAACGGTACTTTGACAACCTGTACAGCAGAGCATTTTTCACAAGTACAAGTAACGTGGGTCTCGTTGGCATCATACACTTCACAAGAGTAGTTGTCCGAAGTGCAACTGACCGAGTTCAAGACCATGGTTAGTTTCACCTCTGTTGAGTTGTCATTATTTTTTATAAGTATTCTCACAGAACTAATTTTCGTTTCCTTAATTTCACTGAAACATATGGAATGTCTAGATGCAATTATTGCTGGTGGGCAAAACTAGAAATGATGAAATGACTTACTGGTAAGTTATTGATTTAAACGTTGAATATTCTTTTGTGAGTGGTATCTCCCAAAAATTCTCAGACATAATGCTACTCATATTTGACATTTTACTCAAAATGATAAGAAGAGTAATAGGAGTTGGTACTCTTCTCTCAAGAGACAACCTCAGGTTTATTCCTATTGAGTAGCTTATTGAAGAAGGCAGTGCAAAACTGATAATTAGTTCTTTTCCTGCTGTCACAGCATGATGAAAAATAGATGTGTTTTCAAACTCTTTATGAATTTTGTCATCCAGTTGTTTTACATTGGATAAAGTTTTCTTTGAAGTCTGAGTTACTACAGTCAGATTGAAAGGTAGTTTGGGAAAAACATCATCTCCATTGCAATTTTTGAAAAAAGAATTGAACAGAAATACGGATGCATACTCTCCATGTATGTTTGTATCGTTCCACTTGAAGACCACAAAACCTTGCATTAACTCAAATGCACTAATTTGATGCCATGGATCAACATCAAAAGATACCACAAAATCCGGATGATACCTACTTGATGCCATGTACTGGCTCATGCATCGTTTGCCATGCACAATAACGTTCCCAAAGTGAGAAAATGTTTCTCTTTCTCCAATGAGTCTTTTTTGCAGGATGTTGCTTATGATATGCACAGAAATATGTTCAAGCTCCTTCAACATATCAGTATAATTGTTCAAGTTGTATGAAAAATTGCTTTGGGTGAAGAAGTGATGGAGAATGTTATTCCAAATGTTTTCACAAGAAGAAAACAGGTAGTTTGGAACCATTTCACTTCCATCTAAAATCAAAGTCATTAAGCTATTGCTTTTAATGACTATATTTCCTAGCATTCTGATAATCATATCTGCACTGTGAGTATTATTTGGAAACTGAAGATAACATTCCTACAAAAGGATTGTTAGCCATTACTTGAAGTAATTTTATCTAATCATTTATCAGAAACCCACAGTGAGCAGTTTAATTGCATGAGCCAATTGTTGGACATCCACAAGAGTTTCAAGTACCATATAATCCTTCAAAAATTCCAAAATATTTCTTCTTGAATCTGTTTGTGTTTGGATGTCATCCTTTTTTGAAATAAAAGGAGACTCCTTGCACTTAGTATTCAGCAAAAATAAAAAGGCGAATATATTTGGAAGAGTTTCCTTGTAGTTGTTATTTTTTCTTGTTATAGCCAAATGTTCATCGAGTAATCCAAGAAAATAATTATCTGTCTGTCGATTCGCCATTGCAACAAATTTCCTATAATGCCATAAAATCGAAGTTATAATTATGCAAAAAAAAAAAACAAATCAAATGTCATACTTCTCAAAAATTTCTCTGGAAGAGAAATACTTGTCAACTACAAAAACTTTTATTATCAGATTATCAACATCTCCACTAAGAGGGGCAACATAAAAACTGAGATTGCCACTTGGACCCTCGTAAGGCAAGTACGACATGTATGGATGGAACTTTTGGATGATAATGGCCCTGTAAGCGGCAAATGAATCATTTTTTCCGGCTTGTCCTGAGCATGATACTCTGAGAATGTCAGCCATGGCAACTATTAACTTGGATTGAAACTCAGATGAGCAAAATGTTTTATCTGGCAAAGCCAATGAGCTCAGAGTCATACTTGAAAATCCAATTAAATTATTATTTTTCATAATCTTTAATTTGAAGACATACAGAAACATTTGGTGAAATACAAATTTTGAAATGACAAGATTCTGGCTGTGACCCCCAGTTGTGCTTATTTCATCTAGATGGAACATTTTTGAATCATTCCTCAGAACTGTCCAATTATAGGAAATGTGTCCATCACAGAGAAATCCATGACATCTTCCAGAAAGTCTTAAAACATGGAAGTAACTCACTTGATACAGACCAGAATCCTTACATGATACGCATTCTATAGAAGCATGCAGCACTCCAAACATCTTTATATGGAGCTAGATAAAAAAAAAAGCATTCATGTCAATGAGTAATAATGAAAAACTGATTTATTCTAACTGTTTGCTGTGCTGTCAATGAAGATAAAGTAGAGTTGCTAGATTTGACCCACAAAAAAATTTTATATTCTCTATCAGGCTTTAGGTAATTTGGAGGAAGGATAGTAATAGGGCTCTCTGTTATAATTTCGAAGTAGGAAAGATAACCCTTTGATATAAAATTGACTGTAGATTTAAAGCATCAAACATCAATACTTCTATTGGTTTTACCTTTTGACATGACCAGTGGTAGACCAATCCTTGATTCTCTAAAGAGGATTTGTCGGGATTGAAGGAATTACTAGCATCTAAAACTATTTCATCAGAAGCAGAGATAATCTTTTCATCTCCACCTGCAATTATGGCCATTGGGGTTGATGATGTTACTGTCAATTCTACAAGCAATTCGCTGAGATCATCAGTGTCACTATAAGTCGATGTAAACCTTAAATGTAAAAATCACACACGTTTTTAACATAAATTTACGAAAAGCTTCATTAAGGTTTTAACCATTAGTTAAAATCACCTTAAGACATATTTCCCAAACGGAAGTATTCTTGGTTTTAAATGCAATGTGCTTGTGTTCAAAATGACCTCATCGAGAAACTTGTGTTTGTTGTGCAATCTAGAAATCCTTACGTCTTCAATCTCCCATTTGTGCACAGCAGGATGCAAGTGACAACTTTCCACTGCAACAGCCAAATGAAGCGTTGAAGACCTTGAATAATTTGAATGATTTGAATGAATAAATATTTTATTTATTTTGAAATGATAATATTTTAATATTAATAATTAAAAATTGCACATTCTAATGAGCTAACCTTGTCATAGTAACATTAGTTGAGCCAATCAAAATCAATTCTGGAGGTCCACAGGGTAAAACAATGACTGTTTTATTACCAAAAACATTTTCTATCTTTGAGAAGGCAGAGACAGTGTAAGTACCACTTTTATAAAACGATATTTTCATTCTATTTTTTGTAAATTCTTTAAATTCATAATATTTTGGAAAAACCGTCCACTCCACGTCGAAATAACTGACACTCCACAAAAGCGCAAAAAACGTAACTGTTTGGTTAATGTAAATGTTACCATTAAATTGTAGCAAATAAACTGAAACTGTGGAGTTAGCAAATGCACAGCATGACATACTCATGATGAAAACATTAGAAATATTTTACAAATTTTATATTCAGAAAGATTAACGAGACAAGATTTCAATGATCAAATAAGGAAAAATATTTGAATAGAGATGTTTTATAATACTCGATAGTGGTATCTAGAGTGTCCGCAAGTATCAGGCACTTGACAGCTTAAATAAGATATAAAAACGAAACCAGTAGTGCCCAACCGACATCGCTTAATACCGATATCCAGATACCAATATTTTACGAACTATATGCACTATCCACCGATACCGACAAATTGTAATTATTTTAGCAACATGTTGGATTATAAAATCATTACATATAAAATAACTAGTGTCAAAGTACTCAAGAAATCATACATAATTAATTTTATTACAAAACATGAAAACAAATACACTAAATATTACAGTTAAGTTAAGAGACAGCCATGGTGTCAACAACCGTATAAAGAGTATATATCGAGTATTATGTCGAGAATGTAAATCGTCTACGGCCATATCACG
>JAJTWR010000163.1:0-11762 GCA_021613335.1 Whitmania pigra
AAAGAATTAAAATAAACACACCTATAACAAAAGAAATTATAAATAGTCTCAAGCAGGCGATATGGTAAGTATTACAGGAACTATCTATACAGCAAAGAGATGCTGCACACAAAGGCTTGTAGATATGATAGAGAACGATGAAAAGCTCCCTATAGACTTGGAAGGTCAAATAGTCTTTTATGCAGGACCTTGTCCAAATAAACCTGGTGAAGTAATAGGAAGTGTCGGACCAACTACAAGCGAAGAATGGACGCTTATTCACCAAAACTTATCGAAAAAGGTCTTATTGCAATGATAGGAAAAGGTAAGAGAACCACCGCTGTAGTAGAAGCTATAAAAAAATATAATGGTATATATTTTGCCGCCATTGGAGGGGCTGCCGCTATATGGCTCGTTGTGTTAAGTCTGTTGAGATAATTGCTTTTGAAGATTTAGGTACAGAGGCTATAGGCGACTTGCAGTTGTAGATATGCCTGTAATAGTTACAATAGATTCACAAAAGGTAATACTGCATAAAAGACAGTTAATATTTTTTTTTTGTATAAATAAAATGCATTTTAAAAAAACATTAAAAAGAAGTTTATATACATTTCTGGATATATTACTGCCAAATCACTGTGAAGTATGCGGAAGTTTTATTATCACAAAAGAAAAACAGACCAAAAACTTTATGTATATTACTGTATTCAAAATATGCCTTACATTCATAAAGATAATTACATACGGTGTGAAAAATGTGGAAGAGTAAAGGATAGTTGTAATAGTTATTGTGTATGTGAAAGTGAGAATTTGAGTTTTGATATTGTAAAAAGTTTATGTTATTATTATGACCCTATAATAGAATTAATACACCAAATGAAGTTTCAAAATCGCATTCGATATGTTCCGATTTTGGATTTATGTTGTCATATTATTACAAGGATTATATTTCAGAGTTTGATAATATTGTCTATGTACCGCTTGGCAGAAAAAGATTTAAAGCGAGAGGATATAATCAAAGTCTTAATATTTCAAAAGTTGTTTCCAAAAAATTAAACATTCCCATAGCATATGATATAGTATTCAGAAAAAAAGAAAACACTTGCTTTAAGTACTATAACAGATTCTTGCAAAAGAAAAGAGATTATTAAAATGCTTTTGATGTAAAATAAAAAAAGCTCTGTTGATTTTTTCAAATAAAAATATACTTGTAATAGATGATGTTTTTACAACAGGCTCTACTATAAATGAGCTTGCAAAAACTATAAAAAATTATTGGAATGTAAAAAAAATAGGTGTATTAACTCTCTCTCGTACAAGTTAAAAACACCTATTTAATTTTATGTTTTATTAAAATATTAAAAACAATTATTAATTACTATTTCATGTAACTACATAATCCCATTTTGGTATAGGTAACGTCCTGTTTTTCCTACAGACTTTCCGTTGCTGTCAATTACTTCCACTTCCGCGTAAAGTAAATATCTTCTTTTTGTAAATACTTACCTCCGGATGTGCGTCCTGCAAAATAGAATTGTGTTTGGCTTTGTCCATCTACAACATATATTTTCGGAAGAGAAAATACTAAAATCACGAGTAAGTATTTCATTGTTTTTAGAAAGCCTTCTTGCGAATACTCTTATTTTTAAGAATCTAGCGTTTTCAGGAGCTTTTGTAACTATTGTAACCAGAAGAGGATTTTCTTTGCTTGCTGTTTTTGGTTTTATGTAATCCAGATAAGACTGCTTATTCTTACAGGTTGTGTATATGTATAACTTGATGACTGCATTTTTGTATGAAGTCATAGGTTTTGCAGGCAGTGTTTTTTTAGCGGCTACAATAGAGAAGGTTCTTCAAACTGTCCATTTCCGTTTACTACTTGTTTGTCGGATGTTGTTTCAGTATCTGAAGTTATAACGGTACTTGTATCTGTCTCTTTTATAACAAAGTTTAATTCATTAGTTTGTTCTACATTTGTTGTCGAGAGAAAAATTTTATCTTCTTCCGAAAGGATTATCTCCAAATATATTATTTATATCATTTGACGGGTTTTCTAATCCACCGTATTCGTGTCATTTGTTGTAATCAAAAACAACATCATTATTTGCCTTTTCTTTATTTAGGGTTTTTGTTATAAAAAATACTGTAGTCGCTATAACTGCTACTAGAACAATAGCTATAATAATAATAATAATAATTTTTTTGTTTTTCATAGTTTAAGTGCACCATTAAGTTAATATTGTACTGCTATATACTAATCGGTTTTATTTTTTTATTAATTAGTAGGGAAATTATTGTAAAAATAAATCTAAATCGAATTATAGTTTTATTTTGTAATTTTAATTATTCCCAAAGAAAGTTTTTAAGTTCTTTTGAAACACCAAGTTCAGACATTTTTTTTTGTTGCTTTTATTTGTATTTGCCGAACTCTTTCTCTTGTTATATGAAGTTCTTTTCCTGTCTCTTCCAGAGTTTTGCTTTCTGTCCGTATAAACCAAATCTGTATATTTAAACTGTTCTCTCTTTTTCATCGAGACATTTTAGTGCTTCATCTATTGTGTTTCTTAAGCTTTCCATAAAAAACTTCTTTTTGAGGAGAAGGTTGATTTTTATCTTCAATGAATGAAGACATATCGCTACTTCTGAATCTCTGAAAAATGAATCCATACTGGCGGTATCTTGCGAAAAGAGAAGTATTGATGAGAGTGTTTTATAGTCGACTTTCATATCATTTGCTATCTCTTCAATATTTGGTTCTCGCCCAAGTTTTTGAGTTAGGTTTTTTGTTGTTTGGATGCTTTTTTTTATAAGTCGTGCTATGTGCATAGGAAAGCGTATTATATGTTTGTTGCTTGATACTGCTTTTACTATACTTTGTTTAATCCACCACACGCCATAAGTAGAAAATCTAAATCCTTTTTTATAATCAAATCTTTTTACGGCTTCTATTAAACCTATATTACCTTCATCAATTATATCTATAAAAGGTACACCGCTGTTGTAATATCGTTTTGCTATACTTATAACCAGTCTTAAATTTGATTTCACAAGTTTATTGTGTATGAATACTATTTCTTCTTCCAACTCATCTAAATAAATTACTGTCTGATTTTTCTTCTTCAAGAATTATTTTTTTTTTCTTAAGTCTTTCGAGCTCTATCCAAAGTTCAAGTTCTTCTTCTTTGGTAAGTCTTCTCATTTGACCTATTTGTTTTAGATATGCCCCCTAACAGCACCCTTATATTCCTGATCTGTTGTATTTTTTATCAACTAAAATACCCCTAATCTTTAAATGCTACATCAAAAACAGCGTTATATTAAAATATATGATTTTTACAAAATTGTCAAGCCAAATATTCTAACTGTATCGTTTTGAGTGCATATATCGTAAATAGGAATACCGTACTCTTTCCACTACCCTATTGTAATCTGTGTATAAAATTAATATTATGTAAACTCACTGCCATTGTATGAGACTGAAGGAAGTAACTTTAATTATTTTTACAAATTAATCTTACGTATCTATAAAACAAAATAAAAATATAACACCTATTGACAAATATGGTAAAACGGATTATCTTTATATTAATAAAGTATAACTTATATGGAGTACCAAATAATGAAATCACAATCTGTTACAATAAAAAATACTACAGGGCTTCATGCAAGACCTGCAAACGATTTTGTAAACTTTGCAAAACTCTTAAATGTAACTGTGAAATAGAAAACGAGAATGGTAAAAGAGTAAAAGCCACATCTCTGCTTAAAGTTCTTTCGCTCGGTGTCAAAGTCGGAAGTAAAGTAAATGTATATTGTGATGGTGAAGATGAAGATACTTCATTAAAAAATATGGTAGAGTTATAGAAACTTAAAAACTAGAATTAATCATAACCTTATTTTGATTAATTCAAAGTTTAAAAACCATTATATTATAAAGAAGTATCACATTATGGAAAAAACATTAAAAGGAATATCAGCTTCTCCAGGAATAGTTATAGGCAGTGTTTACATTTGCAAAAAAGAAGAAGTTGAACTTAATAAACAAAATAATCATAATCCTGAAGACGAAAAGAAAAACTACTACTTGCAGGAGAGAGACAACAAAAAACCACCAGCTTGAAGAAATAAGAAAACAAACAGAAAAAAAAATTTGGAAAAGAGAAAGCTGAAATATTTGATGCTCATATTAGTCTTCTTGAAGATGAAGATCTTTTTAATGAAGTTTCTGAAACTAATAGATACTGAAAATATAAGTGCAAGATATGCATTAAATTTAGGTATAGAAGTATACAAACAAATGCTTAGAGAGCTTGATGATGAATATCTTCGTGCAAGAGCAGACGATTTATCTGATATTGAATCACGATGGATTTACAATATTCTTGGTGTAGATATTCCAAACCTTTCAAGTCTTCCAAAGAACTCTATTGTTGTAGCAAGAGAGTTGACACCGTCAGATACTACAACACTTGATTAGACAATGTCGCAGGTTTCATTACAGAAATAGGGGCAGAAACATCACACACTTCTATTTATGGCAAGAAGCCTTGAAATAGCAGCTATAGTTGGGGTAGGCAGTATTATGTCTTTGTTTAAACAAGGCGATTACTATAGTTCTTGACGCTGTAAACGGAAATATTGTAATTGATCCGAAGAGGAAACACTCACAGCTTATGATAGTTTACGAAGTGATTTTCTTGTTAAAGCAGAGCTACTTAAACAATACAGAAATAAAGATGCTATATCAAGAGATGGTACAAGAGTAAAAATATATGCAAATATAGGATCTCCTCAAGATTTAGAAGGTGCATTAAAAAACGGTGCTGAAGGAATAGGACTTTATAGAACAGAGTTTCTTTTTATGGAGAATTCTAATTTTCCAAAAGAAAAAGAGCAATTTGAAGCATATAAAATTGTTGCTGCCTCAATGAAAGGACACACCGTTACAATAAGAACTATGGATATTGGCGGAGATAAAAGCCTACCTTATCTTGAAATGCCGAAAGAAGAAAACCCTGCTTTAGGGTGGCGTGCTTTAAGAATATCACTTGACAGACCGCATATTATAAAAACACAATTTAGAGCACTTTTAAGAGCATCAGCATTTGGAAAAAATAAAAATTATGCTCCCTATGGTTGTATCTATTGAAGAGATTAGAAAAACAAAGGAAATACTTAATGAGTGTAAAAAAGAACTTCTACAAGAAGAAGTAGAGTTTAATGAAAATATAGAGCTTGGAATAATGATAGAAACTCCTTCTGTGGTTTTCAGAGCAGAGCAATATGCCAGAGAGGCGGATTTCTTTTCTATAGGTACAAATGATTTAACTCAATATACACTGGCTGCCGATAGAGGCAATGAAAGAATAGCTCTATATGCGATCCTTATAATCCTTCTGTCTTCAAAGCTATAAAAATGGCAATAGACGGAGCACATAAAGGTGGAATAATGATTTCTATGTGCGGAGAGCTTGCCGGAGATTTACTTGCTGTCCCGCTTCTTTTTGGTATGGGGCTTGATATTTTCCATGTCGGCCATAACTATAGCAGAAGTAAAAAAAATGATTATCTCATTAGAAAAAAATCGGAATGCGAAATGCTTTCAAAAAGAGTGCTTTCTCTACGACTGCTGAAGAAGTAAAAAGTGAGCTTAAAAGATTTATAGAAATAAATGAATTAAATAGATTGTCATATATTACATAATTCGCTTAAAAATTTTACACACCAAATTTTAAAATTTTTCTTAATTTTTGATTTATCACTATACCACTAATAAATTAATATTTTCTAAATGTCATTTAACTTTTAATTTATTATCTATTTCATTAGTAGATTATATACTGTCTCATAAAGTCAAAGCATTTTTTTATTCAAATTTTTTCTGAAACTATTGCCCATTTTTTTGTATAGAAAACCGCCAAAAATCTATAATAAAATAAATATTTCAGCGGTAGTATAAAATGATTATTTTCCGAGAGTTTGAAGATGAGTCATAGAGCCATATTTTGAAACTATTTTTTTTAAACTCTTCCTCATCATAGAAAGAGCCCTCCACGTCTGAAGTTTTTTGCTACTTCAAGCATAAACCTTGCAGATGATTCTATGTCATTATAGTTACTTGCCCCTGTAGCACAACCCGGAACTATAAAGGTCATTGCCATTAAGGAGTGATATCTTGTGTTGTTATAGCAAATACTTGAGAGAGTTACCTGCATCATATCTAAAAGATCACTGCTTACTTTCAATATATATCTTCTTTGACAGTAGGCGAAATTGCAAAGCCTCTGTAATTAATTATTTTATTCCCTTTCGTAGTATCGCAAGACAATATAGCATCAAGCTAATCATCAACTTCCGATTTATTGATTGTAGCTATATCCACAATAAAACCCATAAAGGGAACCGGTGTATGTGGCTGAGTAGGGCATCTGGACATAGCTATATCTGTCATGCAAGAAGAAATTTTGTTATATATATAATTATTTAATAATATATTTGTATTTTTTAAGGAGTAAAAGTTTATGTCGACAGACCCATATAAAAGCGTAAAAATATCAACAGTTGCGTATTATAAAAAAGAGTTTGTACAGGGAACATTGCTGTTATTTTAGATATGAGGCTTGAGAACAGCGGGCTTGAACTTATAAATCAGCTTTCAAGGTGTTTACTTAAAAATGAAATACATGAGCTTATATTTATATTAGCAATTCTAAACTTGGAGAAAAAGTAAATGAGCCTATTGCCTATATTGCTTTTTTTGAATTGGAAAAAGGCGGGTTATTATAGTTGGGGATACTCTAACAATTGGTGGAAAAGTGATAGGAAGTGTCCTTGGTTTTGATGAAACACATTCGCAAAATCATTTAAATATAATAATACGAAATGATGATATTAAAAAGGTAAAGAATTAAAAATAAAAAAAGTATGCTTTTTTCAAACACACTCTTAAATAAAAAAGAACAGCTTTCAATAGAGATTTTGGAAGTGCTTAAAAAAGAAGAAACTGCTATAGATAGAAACTTTCATATGAAAATATCTTCTATTTCCAAAAATAAACTTCTTGAGGCTGCAATTTCAATAATAAGAGAGGATGCTAATTTATACCACGTGTTTGATTATATTCGCCGTTGTGTTCACGGAAATATTTATACCGATCACAAAAATATACTTGATGCAATAAAATTAAGAAACCGTATAAAGCAAAAAATTCAATGATCAGACATATAAATAATATAATAGGTGATATAGATAATTATTGAAAAATAGAAAGCGATGCAAAATAATAAAAAAGTGATAGGTATGCAGGCACTGCTAAAAATTCAGGAAAAACTACATCAATAGCCGCTATACTTTCTGTTTTAAGAAAATATAAAAAAACCTTAATTGTTATGATGGTGAAGATATAGACTTAATTATATCTTCCTAATCTAAACGAATATATTTACTAGTAAAGAGTGTGTGTAGCAACTGCCAAAAAAAATGCATTACGATAAAAAAAATTAGACGGATTGTATCATTTTAATTATTTTGTATAAACTTATAAAAATAAAAACTCATCTATATTTTTTATATCAAAGTTCTTTGTCAAGTGGGTAGTAGATAGGATGCGGTACTTTGTGTAATCAAGTTTATCTAAAATCTCGCAGCTTGCTCCTTTTGAGGCGGCTATAATAGTTCGTTTTGAATAGGGTTTAAAACAGTCTTCAAGATACCCTAGTTTTAATATAGTAATATCAAGTTTATCTAATTTAAAATCTAAAGCAAGAAGAAGTTTATCATCACCGAAACCTATATGTTTTGAAGTTAGAACTATCATTATATTTTTATATTTAACAAGTGCAAGTTTTGAATTAAACACCATAACTTTCTACAAGTTTTAATATTGTTACTTTAATTTTTACAGGTTTTCCGCTTATTTTGTCAAAATGTCCACCAAGCTCTATTTCTATGCACTCACCAATTTTAGAATTAAAGCATTTTTCTGTCTCAGTTGGTGTATAAAAACCGGAATACAAAATATCTTTATCATAACCTTGAAGCAATTTGTGGTTTATAGTGAATGTAGAAAATCAGTAGAGTCTCCTGTGGCTCCTGCTGTTGGATTATCCCCTGAATCCGATAAAAACAACGGTCTTTCTTTTGAGCTAAAGGCTATAGTGAGCGCTTCTTCATTTTCATAAGTTTCTGTGTTAAACTTAAATTCACTTCTTTTTTTCCAAAATATTTCTGCAAGTTTTTTAGCCGATTTATCTCTTTTTTCTTTATTTCTTGAAACAACAAGAGAACTTACTCCTGCATTTTTATTGTCTGCCCAAGGAAATCCAAGTAAATAACTGGCGGCAAGTATATCGCTATCTTTTTTCTTCTTCGTTTTTCAAACATTCTATCATGTACTCCATTGGTTCTACACTGCTTTCGCTTTTCTCACCTGCTATTAAAATTGGCATTTTATAAACGCTCATATATGGGATTATATTTTCTTCCAAAGCGATGTGTGTTAGGTATGCTGCGTGTGCACCTGTTTCGTAGGTGTCGATGTGAGGAGCTGTTTTTATAGCCGAGACAAAACCGTTTGCATTTTTTACCATATCCTCTGTTATTGTTGCGTGCATATCAAGGCTTGCAAAAATCGGTGTGTGTGGAAAGTTTTTTTCTTATCTCTTTAAGCAAATCTCCTTCCTGCATCTCCGATATCTTGAACACTCATAGATCCGTGAAGAGAAAGTGTTATTGCATCAATGTGTCCTGCATTTTAAAAACGTTCAATCATTTCTTTTTTGCATTTTTCATAAAACGATTTACTTACCAGCCGTTTGGTACTGCTCTTGCAAATAGTGTTGGTATTATGTCATATCCACATTTTAGCAGTGCTTCGTAAATAACCTTTTGCAGAGTTATAACTGTTTGCCAACTTTTTCTACAAAGTCATCTCCTTTTAACACAACAAAATCTTCTTCGCTAGTAATTATAGGATTGAAAGTATTTGACTCGTGGTTCATTCCGCCTATAGCTACTATTTTTTTGTTTTCCATAAAGTATTCCTTAATTTATATATTTTTTAGTTTTGAAAAACTTATTTTTCTAATAAAATTTTTTATTTGTTTTGTTTATTCTGTTTATATAGATAATATATATTTTCCAAAAGTACAGCTATTGTCATTGGTCCGACACCTCCTGGCACAGGAGTAATATTTAATGCATGAGAACACTCATCAAAATCTATATCGCCTGTTATTTTTCCATCATTAAGCTTATTTACGCCAATGTCTATAACAGTAGCTCCGCTTTTTACGAAACTTCCTTTAATAAAATTGGCACGCCCTATAGCTACGCATAGTATATCGGCTGATGAGCAAACTTGTTCAAGGTTAGCTGTTTTTGAATGAGCGATTGTAACAGTTGCAGAACGTTCTAAAAAATAATGGGCTAGCGGCTTACCTACTATAGCACTTCTGCCAACCACAACAGCATTTTTTCCGGATACATCTATATTAAGAGAATCTATTATTTTTATAACGCCTTTGGCAGTGCATGGAACTATAATGGATTGCCTTCAAAAAGTCTACCAAGATTATATGCGGTTAGGCAGTCAACATCTTTTGCTGTGGTTTATGTATTCTGCGACTTTATTTCTATCAATGTGTTTCGAAGTGGCATTTTTAACATTATCGCATCTACAGTGCTATCAGCATTTAACTCAACTATTAAATCTATTATTTTGTTTTCGGTTATATTTTCTTCAAATGTATATACTTCTGTTTCTATGCCTATATTATTACAAGCTTTAGTTTCCATATTTACATATATTGTACTTGATTTATCATCTCCTGCCATTATGACGGCAAGTTTAGGTTTTCTGTTTTCAAGTGCAATTTTTTCTTTCAGGTTTTCTTTTATATTATTTGCAAGCGACTTTCCATATATTATATTTGCCATTTTTATTTCCTATATCTATTCTTTAATTTTAATAAATTATTTTAAATATTTTCTTTCATTCGTTCATTCATTGATTTTTTTATATTTATAATTAAAAAAGTATTTAATTTACAAAAACTTTTCTATTTCAGTTAATGCTATAGAAGCTCTTTCCTTAATAAAAATATCTACTATATCTTCAGTATAATTTGAGGGTTGCGGATTTATCTCTATTATTTTTGCTTTATTTTGTTTCGCTATATATGGTATTTGGGCGGCAGGCATAACAATACCTGTTGTTCCAACAATTATGAAAACATCTGACATTGAAGCACTTTCTATGGATTTCGATAAAGCCTGTTTAGGAAGCATTTTCCAAAGAAAGTAAAGTTTGGTTTTATTGCACCATAACATTTTTTTGCATTTGTGAGGCACTGTGTCGATAACTTCTCTTGTAACTTCGGCTGTATCTTTGCATTTTGTACATATTGTAGTCCTGCTGTTCCGTGAAGTTCATAAACATTTTTAGAACCTGCTTTT
Organism: Whitmania pigra; assembly: GCA_021613335.1. Taxonomy (NCBI): domain Eukaryota; kingdom Metazoa; phylum Annelida; class Clitellata; order Hirudinida; family Haemopidae; genus Whitmania; species Whitmania pigra. The sequence goes on from JAJTWR010000163.1 coordinate 10,435, forward strand.
TGGTGGAGATTGTCTATGTTTTGAGTTATAGTGGATTTTATTATTCCCATAGTTTCCATTTTGGCTAGAACTTTATGAGCATTATTTGGCGTTACATTTATAAGAGAATCATAGAAAACTGCTTTTAAAGATTTCCAAGATTCTTCCGTGTGGCTCTCAAAAAAATCTATTTCCGCAAAGCTAGTTCCATGTTTTTCCCAAACTCCGTCTACTCCTCTAAATGTCGGTACACCGCTTTCAGGCTTATTCCTGCACCTGTAAATGCAATTGCATATTTTGAGTTTTTTATAGCTTCTGCTGTTAATTTGTAATTTATCATATCATTATTATATAACAGTGATATATTTTTTTCTATACTTAAGTTTGTCTTTTTTATACACTTTTTATTATTTTATTTTATTCTTTAAAATGGATAATTACCCATTTTTTCTTGCTGTTGTAATGATAAAAAATTAGTAATATAATACCGATAATAATCCATAAGGAGCATTTTTTGCTATGGGCATAAAAATACGTATTCTTGTTATAATTACTATTATAATGGTTCTTGCTGTTTTCAGTGTAAGCTTTTTAAATAACCTTATAAACAGAAATCAGTTTTCCTCCATCGCAGAAAATAGTGTAAGTGGAAACTTAAAAATATTTAGTGATAAAATTTCATATAATATAAAAATGGCAAAGCAGAGGTCCTACTCCACTGCCGAATCTGTAAGCAGATACTATGATAACTACAGACAATTAGACTACGCAAAACTTAAAAATGATATAGAAAATCTTTTAATAAAAGAAAATCTTATTGAATATAATAATGTAGAGTGTAATATTTAAATCAGAAATACCTGCAGTTTCTGACGCAACCAATTTATATTATGTTACTCTCTGAAAATCCTAACAATGTCTATTCTTTGGAAAGTTACGCATATAGCGGAAATGAAGTAAATATAACTCTTCTTAATACATCAGAAGAAACAAACATTAAAATGCCTAACAGTGTCTATATTGGGGAAAGTAATGTTATAAACATAGATATTCCTTCAAAAATATACTCAAAAAGTACAGGAGCTTTGCAAGGAATAGTAATAAACAGATTAATACTTAATAATATCGAAGAAGAAGTAAATACTTATTTTTCAGATACAAATTTTAATTTTATACTGATAGAAAAAAACAATGGAAGAGTTTTATACACCAAACAAAAAGAATTGATAGGAGAATCTATATATCAAGCTTATCCGTTTCTTGAAGGTATAAATATTGCTCAAAATAATGAATATGGAAAACTTACAATATCGCAAGTAAACAATGGAAATATTAAAACAATGTATATT
>JAJTWR010000165.1:0-11814 GCA_021613335.1 Whitmania pigra
AAAATGGTGATGCGCATTTCCAAGCACATCGTCGTGCTCGACCATGGCGAGAAGATCGCCGAGGGCGAGCCGGCCGAGGTGAGCCGAAATCCGCGCGTGATCGAGGCCTACCTCGGCACAAAGGCCAAAAACGAGACGCAAGGCCAAGCGAAATGCGCGGCGGGGAGGGCGGCATGCTGTGCATTGAAGGCCTACGCACGCGCTATGGCCGTATCGAGGTGCTGCATGGCATCGACCTGAGCGTCAATTCAGGCGAGATCGTCACCGTGGTCGGCGCCAATGGCGCCGGCAAGACCACGCTGCTCAAATGCCTGGCCGGGGTGCAGCCGGTGAGTGCCGGACGGATCACCTTCCGCGGCGAGGATATCACGCTGCTGCCCCCTTCCCGGCGGCTGTCGCATGGGCTGGCGCTATCGCCGGAAGGGCGGCAGATCTTCACCAATCTGAGCGTGGAGGAGAACCTGCGCCTCGGTGCTTTCCTCTTTGCGGATGAACGTGTCCGAGCGGGACATGGCGGATGCCTTCGCGAGTTTTCCGGTGCTCAAGCAGAAGCGTAAACTTGGTGGCCGGCGGGCTCTCCGGCGGCCAGCAACAGATGCTGGCCATTGCGCGCGCGCTGATGGGGCGCCCCAGTTGCCTGCTGCTCGACGAACCCTCGATGGGGCTCGCCCCGATCCTCGTCGCGCAGATCTTCGAGGTCGTTAAATCGCTGCGGGCGCTACAGGTCACGGTGCTGCTGGTGGAGCAGAATGCCTTCGGCGCGCTGGAGGTCGCTGATATCGCGGCTATGTCATGGAAACTGGGCATATCGCCATGGCGGGCGAGGCTTGCGCGCTGATCGAGGACCCGAAAATCCGCGCGAGTTACCTCGGGATATAGCATCCGCCCGCCAGGTGGGCACCGGCTGGCGGAAAAAGCGGATGCGACACTTAAGAATCCATCCGCGCGAGCCCAAGTGGGCAGCGGCTGGCGAAAAAGCGGATGCGCGGCTAAAAAACCATCCGCGAGCCAAGTGGGCAGCGGCTGGCGAAAAAGCGGATGCGACACTTAAGAATCTATCCGCGAGCCAAGTGGGCACCGGCTGGCGGAAAAAAGCGGCATGCGCGGCTAAAAAACCATCCGCGAGCCCAAGTGGGCAGCGGCTGGCGGAAAAAGCGGATGCGCGGCTAAAAAACCATCCGCGAGCCCAAGTGGGCAGCGGCGGCGGAAAAAGCGGATGCTCCACGAGGAAGGCCAGCCGCGCGCCCAGTGGGCCAAGGTTTAAGATTGGCGCTTGAGGTTCGGCGGGGGAGCGGGGTATAAACAGCCAAATAACCAACCGTCGGTCAATCAATTGGATCTGGCGCCGGTTTGGATGTCGCGATCAAGGCCAAGCTGGAATCAGGGATGCCGATCAGGGATGGAGGAGATGATGACACAAGCGCTAATCCGACGATGCTCATCGCCCCCACAGCTTGCTATGGCAGCGCCATGCACCATGGGCATTGGCGTTGGGCGGGCATAGCCCTGATCATCGAACAGATTGAATTTTTGCCGTTTTCCTGAGGAGGGGCCCGATGTACGCGCGATGTGACGAGCGATGCGGACCGCGTCCGCGCCCTGGAGGAAATGAGCCCCCGCAGGAGCGCGCCTTCCAGGGGACGCGTCGATCGCGGCGAGAAGATCGAGCCGAAGGAATGGATGCCCGAGGGCTATCGCAAGACGCTGGTGCGGCAGATTGGCCAGCACGCGCATTCCGAGGTCGTCGGCCAGTTGCCCGAGGGCAATTGGATCACCCGCGCCCCCCGCTGGAGCGCAAGGCGATCCTGCTTGCCAAGGTGCAAGACGAGGCCGGCCACGGGCTCTATCTCTATTGCGCCGCCGAGACCCTGGGGGTGAGCCGCGACGAATTGCTCGCGCTGCTGCATTCGGGCAAGATGAAATATTCCTCGATTTTTCAATTATCCCACGCTCAATTGGGGCCGATATCGGCGCCGTGGGCTGGCTGGTCGATGGCGCCCGCCATCATGAACCAGGTGCAGCTGCAGAAGACCTCCTATGGCCCCTATTCGCGCGCCATGGTCCGCATCTGCAAGGAGGAGAGCTTTCACCAGCGCCAGGGCTACGACATCATGATGAAGATGGCGGCGGGCTCGCCGGAGCAGAAGCGCATGGCGCAGGATGCGCTGAACCGCTTCTGGTACCCCTCGCTGATGATGTTCGTCCCTCGGATAAGGATTCGGTCCATTCCGCGCAGTCCATGGCGTGGAAGATCAAAATCAACACCAACGACGAGTTGCGGCAGAAGTTCGTGGATCAGACGGTGCCGCAGGCTGAATATCTCGGCCTCACCATTCCCGATGCAAAGCTGAAGTGGAACGAGGCCAAAGAAGGGCTACGATTATTCCGAGCGGATTGGGAAGAATCTTCGCGGTGATCGCCGCAATGGCCCCTGCAACCGCGAGCGCATGGCGGCGCCGTCAAGGCCTGGGAGGAGGGGCGCTGGTTCCGCGATGGGCTCAAGGCCCATGCCGATAAGGTCGCCGCGCGCCGCCTCGCGGCCAGGCAAGGCGGCGGAATAATGCCGGGCCGCAGCGCAAGGTTGCGCCGCGGGAACAGCAAGGTGCGCGGGAACAGCAAGGTGAGGGAGCGCAGCAATGTCCAATGAATGGCCCCTGTGGGAGGTTTTCATCCGAGGCCAGCATGGCTCAACCACCGTCATGTCGGCTCGCTCCACGCGCCGGATGCGGAGCTGGCCATGCGCCACGCGCGCGACGTCTATACCCGCCGCAACGAGGGGGTGAGCATCTGGGTGGTGAAATCCAACGATATCACGGCCTCCAGCCCCTCCGACAGGGGCCGCTGTTCGAGCCGTCCAATGCGAAGGTCTATCGCCACCCGACCTTCTTCGATATCCCCGAGGAAGTGGGGCATATGTGATGAGCGGGCCGCCGCCAGCCCCCGGTCTCGCAGGAGGCCCTGTTCGAGTTTTTGCTGCGCATGGGGGATTCCACCCTCGTCCTCGGCCACCGCGTTTCGGAATGGTGCGGCCATGCCCCGGTGCTGGAAGAGGATATCGCCCGTCGCCAATACCGCGCTCGATCTCATCGGCCAGACCCAGCTATGGCTGGGGTTGGCCGGTGAGATCGAGGGCAAGGGCCGCGATGCCGATAAGCTTGCCTTCCTGCGCGATGCCGCCGATTTCCGCAATGCGCTGATCACTGAGCGCCCCAACGGCGATTTTGGCATGACGCTGATGCGCCAATTCCTGTTCGATGCTGGCACCGCCTGCCTGCTGGGCAGGCTGGAGGGTTCTAGAGCGAGGCGCGCATCGCGCAGATCGCGGCCAAGGCGCGCAAGGAGGTGGCTTATCACTTCGAGCGCTCGGCGGAACTCGTCATCGGCCTGGGCGATGGCAACGAGGAAAGCCACGCAAGGATGCAGGCGGCGCTGGATGCGCTTTGGGGCTATGCCGGCGAGCTGTTCCTGGCCGATACGTGGATAACGCCATGGCCGGCCGCTGGCATCGCGCCCGATCCCGGCCGAGCTGCGCGCGCGCCCTGCTGGCCGAGGTGGGCGCCGTGCTGCAAGAGGCGCGGTTAAAGATCCCGGCCTCGAACTACGCCCATAAGGGCGGCAAGGCGGGCGTGCATTCGGAATATCTCGGCCATCTGCTGGCGCAGATGCAGTTCCTGCAGCGCGCCTATCCGGCTGTACTTGGTGATTCATGGCGCGGGTGTCTCCCCCCTCCGTGGCGGAAGTCTGGCGTTGGCTGGCGGTGGTGCCGGATCCCGAGGTTCCGGTTTATTTCCTTGACCGAGCTGGGCATCATCCGCGATGTCGCGCTGGAAGGGGGAGACGGTGGTGGTGGCGATCACGCCGACCTATTCGGGCTGTCCGGCCACCAGCGTCATCGCGCTGGATGTGGAGGTCGGCGCTGCGCGTGCAGGGGGTGGAGCATTTGCGCATCGAGCGGCGCCTCGCCCCGCCCTGGACGAGGATTGGATCAGCGCCGAGGGGCGGGAGAAACTGCGGCGCTACGGCATTGCCCCGCGATCGATGGCACGGCTGCGCTCGACCGCGCGACGGGCGCTGCGCGCCTCAAGGCCAGCGCGCTGCTGCGGGATGGCGCCGTGGCGGTGCCCTGTCCGCGCTGTGGCGCGCAAGATACCGAGAGAGTGAGCCAATTCGGGTCCACGCCCTGCAAGGCGCATTACCGCTGCCGGGCGTGCCTCGAACCCTTCGATTATTCAAGTGCATCTGAGCGCGCCCCGATGGGCGCGGTTCGGGCGCGAGCGAGCGGCAAAGGTTAGGGAGCATTACCCATGTCACGCTTTCACCCCTGGAAGTGACGGATATACGCAAGGAGACCCGCGATGCGGTGGTGGTGACCCTGCGCCGCGCGAGGCGGACAAGGCGCTGTTCGATTTCACGCAGGTCAATATCTCACCTTCCGCCGCGAATTCGAGGGCGTGGAATTGGGGCGCTCCTATTCGATTTGCGCCGGGCCGCGACGAGGGGGTGCTGAAGGTCGGCATCAAGCGGGTCGATGGCGGCACCTTCTCCACCTGGCCAATGAGGCGCTGGTCCCGGGCATGCAGCTGGACGCCATGCCGCCGATGGGCAGCTTTCATAGCCCGCTCGATCCCGCCGCCAGCCGGCATTATCTCGGCTTGCCGGGGGATCGGGCATCACGCCGCTGCTTTCGATCATCAAGACGGTGCTGACGCGCGAGCCGCATTCACGCGTGACGCTGGTCTATGCCAACCGGCAGATCTCCTCGATCATGTTCCGCGAGGAACTGGAGGATCTCAAGAACATCCATCTTGGCCGCTCACCATCCTGCACGTGCTGGAAAGCGAGGCGCAGGAGATCGACCTCTTCACCGGGCGCGTTGACGCCCAAAAATGCCAGGCGCTGTTCGAGCATTGGATCGACCTTGAATCCGTCACCAGCGCCTTCATCTGCGGGCCGGAGCCGATGATGCTCGCCATCGCCGCCGCGCTGCGCGCGCATGGCCTCGCCGATGGCCAGATCAAATTCGAGCTCTTCGCCTCCGGCCAGCCGGGGCTAGCGCAGCGCCGTGCCGAGGGCGTGGCGAGAAAGGAGGGCGGAGAGACCTGCGCCACCACCATCACGCTCGATGGCGCCACCCGCCACTTCGCCATGGCCAGGAGCGGCCAGAGCCTGCTCGAAGCCGGCGTGGGGCATGATATTGACGTGCCCTATGCCTGCAAGGCGGGGCGTTTGCTCCACTGCCGCGCTAAAGTGCTGGAAGGCGAGTCCGAAATGCTGACCAACCATGCGCTGGAAGATTACGAGGTGCGCGCCGGCTATGTGCTGAGTTGCCAATGCTACCCGCTGAGCGACAAGCTCGTCGTCAGCTTCGATCAGTGAGGGGGATGCCATGAGCGGCAAGCATGACGAGGGATACCAGGGCGCCGAACCAGGTTCGGGCAGCGAGAGCGGTCGGAGCGGGGGCGGCATGCAGTTGGAGGCCTATCTCGCGCAAGGGGGATGCTGACCTCCCCGCCAATGTGCCGCCGCGCTATCGGGGCGAGCTGATGCGCATCATGGCGAGTTTTGTCGACAGCGAATTGGCGGCCTCGGCGGTTTGCCAATGTCATCACGCGGCGCCCGGCATCAAGGCGCGGATCGCCGCCGCGCGCATCGTCGTGCTGGAAAAATCCGATCACGCCGGGCGCGTGCTGCGGGTGATGGGCGAATTCGGCGTCGATCAAGCGCTTTACGCCACCCATCACGATTGGGCGCGGCGCCTTGGCCGCGGCGCGCAGCTGGAGGCCGGTCGCGCCGGCGCGGATATGCGCCTGCCGGTGTTCCACTTTCCGCTCGAGGATTGGGTCGATGCGGTGGTGATGAATGTGGTGATGGGCGAGGCCAGCGCGGTGCAACTCGGCGAATTGGCGCGTATTTCCTATGCCCCCCTGGCCGAGACCTTCCGCGCCATCGCCCCGCGTGAGGCGCGCCATGCCCTGCTCGGCCCCCTACAGGGCTTGACCACGATCGTCGCCAGCGAGGCCGGGCGGGCGGCGGCGCGGGAGGCCATCGCCTATTGGCGCCCGCGCGTTTTAGCCAGTTTCGGCCAGGCCGGGGGCGAGCGTTTCGAGATGCTGGCGCCGTCTCGGGCTGCGCCATGAACCTGCCGAGGCGCTTCAGGCGCGCTGGGGGGCGCAGCTCGATGCCAAGTTGGCTTCATTGGGCCTGAGCTGAAGCGCCTCGGCGCCCTGATTTTTCCCGCGGCCTTTCGGCCCCCAATTGCCTGGATCGGATCCATGACCCTAAACGTCGCCCCGCGTCTGCTTGAGAGCTATGTCACCGGCCAATGGCGGCGCGGCGCCGGCTGCGGCACCCCGCTGCACGATGCCGCCACCGGCGAGACCATCGCCCTGATCGATGCTGCGGGCATCGATATGCCGGAGGTGCTCGCCCATGGCCGCACCAAGGGTGGCCCGGCGCTGCGCCGCCTGAGTTTTCACGAGCGCGCGGGATGCTCAAGGGCGCTGGGCAATATCTCATGGCGCGCAAGGAGTATTCTACGCGCTTTCCGCCGCCCACCGGCGCCCCCGCGCCGATAGCTGGATTGACATCGAAGGCGGCATCGGCACGCTGCTCTCCTATGCCTCCAAGGCCCGGCGTGAGTTGCCCAACACGCGGGTTCTGGTCGATGGTGAGCTTGAGCCGCTGTCGCGCGATGGCAGCTTCTTTGGCCAGCATATCCTGACCCCGCTCGAAGGTTGCGCCATCCATATCAATGCCTTCAACTTCCCCTGCTGGGGGATGCTGGAGAAAATCGCCCCGAGCCTGATTGCCGGGCTGCCCTGCATCGTCAAGCCCGCCAGCCAGACCGCCTATCTCCCGAATGCATGGTGCGCGAGATCAATCGCCTCGGGGCTATTGCCGAAGGCGCGCTGCAATTGGTCTGTGGCGGGCTCGGCCCCTTGCTCGATCACGTCGAGGGCAGGATGTGGTCACCTTCACCGGCTCGGCCGCCACGGGGCGCATGCTGCGCGCCGGCAAGGCGATCGTTGAGAATTCCGTGCGCTTCACCATGGAGGCGGATCCTCAATGCCGCGATCCTTGGCCCCGATGCCGTGCCCGGCTCGGAGGAATTCGGCCTTTACGTCAAGGAAGTGGCGCGCGAAATGAGCGTGAAGGCGGGCCAGAAATGCACCGCCATCCGCCGCGTCATCGCCCCGCGCGCGCTGGTCGAGCCGCTCACAGAGGCGCTGAGCCAGCGCCTCGCCGCGATCACGCTCGGATTGCCGACACTGGAGGCGACGCGCATGGGTCCGCTCGCCTCGCTCGGCCAGCGCGAGGAGGTGCGCCGCCGCATCCAAGAGCTGGGCGCGGAGGCCGAGATCGTCGCCGGGGATCCGGCGCGGGCCCTTGGCTTCGGGCGATGCCGAAAAGGGCGCCTTCCTCAACCCGGTGCTGCTCTATTGCGACAAGCCCCTGGCCGCGAAGGCCGTGCATGAGGTCGAGGCTTTCGGCCTGTCAGCACCATCCTGCCGTTTGATACGATCGAAGAGGCGGTCGAACTCGCCCGGCTGGGCAAGGGCTCGCTTGTGGCCTCGCTTTTTACCACGATACGAAAACCGCCGAGGCGGTCGTCCTCGGGCTCAGCGCCCACCACGGCCGCCTGCTGATCGGCAATCGCGCTTGCGCCAAATCTTCCACCGGTCACGGTTCCCCTGGCGGTATTGGTCCATGGCGGCCCGGCCGGGCGGGCGGGGGCGAGGAACTCGGCGGCATGCGCGCCGTCCGCCACTATATGCAGCGCACGGCGGTGCAGGGCAGCCCGGCGATGCTTGCCGCGCTAACCGGGCGCTGGATCGAGGGCGCGCCGACGCGCGCCGAGGTGCATCCCTTCCGCAGATCACTGGCGGAGCTGAGGGTAGGGGATCAGGTTACAACCCCCGCGCGCGAAATCACGTTGCAGGACATTGAGCATTTCGCGCATTTCACCGGCGATACCTTTTACGCCCATATGGACGAGGCGGCGGCCCAAGGCGAATCCCTTCTTCGACGGGCGCGTCGCGCATGGTTTCTCATCGTCGCCTTCGCGGCCGGGCTTTTCGTCGATCCAGCCCGGGGCCGGTGTTGGCCAATTACGGCATCGACAACCTGCGCTTCATGGCGCCGGTCTATCCGGGCGATGCCCTGGCCGTGCGCCTAACGTGCAAGCAATCAACCCGCGCGCCAATGCGAACATGGCGAGGTAAGCTGGGATTGCCGCGTCAGCAACCAGAAGGGCGAGGTGGTGGCGCAATACGATGTGCTGACCATGGTGGCCAGGCATTGGCCGTGAAGCGGCCGGCGCGGTTCCGGTCAGGCGGGGCCTATTTCAGGCGGGTTATGCGTTGAGGATCAGGTCGGGTGCCAGCCGGGCGTATTCGCGCCGGGTGACGGCGCCGCCCGCGGAACCACATATAGACCCAATTGAGCATGCCGAATAGCGACATGGTCACCGGCATCAGCAGGGGCCGCTCCGATGAGCGCAGGCCGGGGTGTGATGGTGGCCAGGGCATCGGAGAAGCGCTTGACGATCTTGCGTTCCACCGCGGGATGGCATCCTTCTGCTCTGGGGAAAGCGCGGAGGTGCCGTTGAGAGCTGCACGGTATGGGCGTCATCCGCATCGCGGTAATTGTCGAGCACGGCCCAGACCAGGGCTTCGAGCCGGGCCGGCGGGGGCAGAGCGGCATCATCGGCGGCGGCGAGAGCGGCTTCGAGCTCGGTCAAATGGGTATGGACAATGCGAAGATGAGCGCATCCTTCCCGGATAATAATGATAGAGCAGCGCCTTGGAAACTGGGCCCGCAGCGCGATCTGCGCCATCGAGGCCTTTTCCATGCCCTGCTGCGCGAAGACGGCGGCGCCGCCACCAGAATGGCGTGCTGCTTTTCAGCAAAATCGATGGCGCGTGTGCGGGCCATATAATCGTCAAACTCCGTCGGGCGCATGGCGCGGGCGTCCGAACAACGATGCCCGCCTCCGGCGATTATTGAGCCCGAGGCACGAATGCAAGTGCGCCCGGCCATTCTTCGCCGAACGGTCAGTTTTTTCTTACGGTTGTCCACCACGCGCTTGGCCTTGCCCTCGGAACGGGCGATGGCCCCCGGTTCAACCGACCTCGATCCTTGTCGAAACCCCGACCACGCTCTTGATATGATGGGAGAGCTCGCGCGCGCTGGCAGCGCGGGCCTCGGGCGCGGCCTGATCGGGCGCGCATTCGACATGGACGGTCAAGGTATCGAGGCGGCGGGGTTGGTCAGCTCGATCTTGGAATGCGGCGCGAGTCCGGCGCATTTGAGGATCTGCTCCTCGATCTGGGTCGGGAAGACATTGACCCCGCGCAGGATGACATATCGTCGGAGCGCCCGGTGATCTTCTCGATGCGGCGCATCGAGCGGGCGGTGCAGGGCAAGGAGGCGCGTGAGGTCACGGGTGCGATAGCGCACCATCGGCAGGCCTCTTGGTCAGGGTGGTGAAGACAATCTCCCATCGTGCCGTCGGGAGAAACCTCGCCGCTGACGGGATCGATGATTTCGGGGTAGAAATGTCTTCCCAGACGTGCAGGCCATCCTTGGTCTCGATGCATTCCTGCGCCACGCCTGGCCCCATCACCTCGGAGAGCCCGTAAATATCCACCGCGTGCATGGCGAAGGCTTCCTCGATTTCCGCGCGCATCGCATTGGTCCAGGGTTCGGCGCCAAAAATGCCGATTTTGAAGCGAGGATTGGCGCGATCGAGCCCCTGACGGCGGAATTCGTCGAGGATCGACAGCATATAGGAGGGGGTGACCATGATGATGCGGGGGCGGAAGTTCGTTGATCAGCGTCAACCTGGCGCTCGGTCATGCCGCCCGAGATCGGCACCACGGTGCAGCCGAGCTTCTCGGCGCCGTAATGCGCCCCCAAGCCGCCGTGAAAAAGCCCGTAGCCATAGGGGCATTATGCAGCATATCGCCCGCCCGCCCGCCGGCGGCGCGGATGGAACGCGCGATCAGATTGGCCCAATGCTCGATATCGGCCTGGGTATAGCCGACCACGGTGGGTTTGCCGGTGGTGCCCGAGGAGCCGTGGATGCGCACGATTTTATGCTGTGGGGCGGCGAACATGCCGAAGGGATAGGTGTCGCGCAGATCCGTTTTATGGGTGAAGGGGAATTTGGCGATATCGGCCAGGGTCTTCAGCTCTTCGGGGTGGATGTCGTGCTCAATGAAGCGCTTGCGATAAAAGGGCGAGTTTTCATAAGCATGCCTGAGCGAGCGCTTCATGCGGTGGAACTGGAGCGCGGCAATTTCATCGCGCGAGGCCAGTTCAATCGGGTCGAGATCGGCCTTCTTCGGGGCGAGGTCTTCCATGGCTTCCTCCGGGAGAGTTATGGTTATCGGCGCAGGATCGGCCAAACCCTATGCCTTATCCCGCGGCTCCAGCAGCAAGCCCTTGACGCTGCGCGAATGGCCGCGAAACTCGGCGATGACCTCGCCATTCTGGTTGGTGACGCGCACGTCATAGATGCCGCCGCGCCCCTTTCTGGAAATTTCGCGCGCGTGGCAAGCAGGCGGTCGCCGACGCAGGCCGGGGCGACGTAGGTGATGGCAACATGCTGCGCGACGGTGCGCTGGTTGTAGGTATTGCAGGCGAAGGCGAAGGCGGAATCCGCCAGCGTGAAAAATAGAGCCGCCGTGGCACATGCTGTGGCCATTGGCCATGGCCTGGGGGACGCTCATGGCGAGGCTGGCCGCGCCGGGCGCGATGCTTTCAAGGCGCATACCGAGGTTCTGGCTGGCGTGGTCATCGGCCCACATCGCCTTGGCACAGGCCTGCGCCAACTGCTCGGCGGTCATTTCCTGGCGGATTCATATCAGGCTCCTGCGAAGCGCGGCGCGCGTTTGGCGAGAAAGGCGGCAACGCCCTCGGCGTAATCGGCGCTTTGCCCGGCGCGGCGCTGGAGATCGCGTTCGAGATCGAGCTGGGCGGAAGGCGAATTTTCCGCCGCCGCCTGGATCGCCTGTTGGTCAGGCCCAGGCTGAGGGTCGGGCCGGCGGCAAGCTGTTCGGCCAGGGCCTCGGCCTCGGCCATGAGCGCCTCATCCGGCACCGCGCGCCAGATCAGGCCCCAGTTCTCCGCCGTCTGCGCATCGAGCGGCGTGGCCAGCAGGGCCAGGGCTTTGGCGCGCGGCTCGCCAATCAGACGCGGCAGCAGCCAGGTGCCGCCCGAATCCGGAACGAGGCCGATTTTCGCGAAGGCCTGGATGAATTTGGCGGATTTTGCCGCCAGCACGATATCGCAGGTCAAGGCGATATTGGCGCCGGCTCCGGCCGCGACCCCGTTGACCGCGCAAAGGATCGGCTTCTCGATCGCGCGCATTAGCCGCGTGAGCGGATTATAGAAGGCCTCCACCGTCGCCCCCAAATCCGTCGCCGCGCCCTGCGCGAGGGGTCACGATCGCCAAGATCCTGGCCGGCGCAGAAACCACGCCCGGCGCCGGTGAGCAAAATGGCGCGCACGGCGTTATCCTCGCGCGCTTCTTCCAGAGCGGCGCGCAAGGCGCGATGCATCTCCTCGTTGAAGGAATTGAGCTTTTTCGGGCCGGTTAAGCGTGATGCGGCATAGGCCGCCGCTCTTGCTCACCAAAACCGTGTTTTGCCAACCAAATTCTCGGGCGCTTGCGCCATTCCCTTGCCTCCCGCCGTTTTTTATCCTTGGTCCTAAACCTTGGCCCTAGAATCACAAAAGCTGACCGATCAGTCAATGATTACTGACGCCTTTCTGGCCTTCGCGACAAAATTTCCGCCCGGCGGCACCGCT
>JAJTWR010000167.1:0-11368 GCA_021613335.1 Whitmania pigra
AAATGCTGAAAACCCAACACCGTTACTTGGCAATATAGAAAGCACAAATCCTTGTGGGGAACAACCACTACTGCCTTATGAGGCTTGTAATTTAGGTTCAATTAACTTAAAAGAGTTTGTGGAAGACGGAAAGTTTTATTACGAACTTTTAAAAGATTTTGTTCATGAAGCTGTTCATTTTTTAGACAATGTTATAGAGGTTAATAATTATCCGCTACCTGAAATAGATAAAATGGCCAGAGGCAACAGAAAAATAGGACTTGGTATAATGGGTTTTGCCGATGCTTTATTTTTACTTGAAATAGCTTATGACAGCGAAGAGGCTGAACGGTTTGCCGAAATGGTTATGAAAATTATTAATGATGAGTCTCATAAAGCAAGTAGTAAGCTTGCCGAAAAAAGAGGCAATTTCCCTTTTTATGACAAAAGCGTATATGCTCAAAAAAATAAGCCTATGAGAAATGCCACCACCACGACTATAGCACCGACAGGCACAATTAGTATCATAGCCGACTGTTCAAGCGGCATAGAGCCTATATTTGCTTTGGCTTTTAAAAGAAATGTTTGGACGTACAGATACTTATAGAGGTAAGCCCAACATTTGCGGAGATAGCAAAGAGAGAGGGTTTTATACAGATGAAATAATGAAACGTGTTGCCGAAAGAAGGAAGCGTAAAAATATAGAAGAAATACCTGAAAAGTGGAGAAAGATATTTTCTGTCTCTCACGATATTACACCTGAATGGCACATAAGAATACAATCGATTTTTCAAAAACATACAGACAATGCGGTATCAAAAACTATAAACTTCCCACACGACGCTACAGAAGAAGATGTACGCGAAGGATATTTATTTGCTTATAAACTAGGCTGTAGGTAGTACCGTATACAGAGATGGAAGTCCGTGATGGTCAGGTTTTGACAGTTGGAAGTAAAAAAGATACACAGACAACAATTAATCACGGAGAAAAAATAGCTCCGAGAGAAAGACCAAAGATTACACAGGGCTATACAATAAAAAACAAACACAGCTTGCGGGACACTTTATGTTACTGTAAATGAAGATGAATATGGACTTTGTGAGGTATTTGCTACAATAGGAAAATCCGGCGGATGTGCATCAAGTCAAGCAGAGGGAGTTTCTAGGCTGGTTTCATTAGCACTTAGAAGCGGTGTTTGAGTAGAGAAAATAGTTAAAATTAAGAGGAATACGTTGCACTTCTCCTATATGGGAAGATGGCGATATGATTCTCTCTTGTCCTGATGCTATAGGGCGTGCACTTGATATTGCCACAAAAATGCGTGAAGAGAGAATGAAATGTGAAGGCTCGGTAAGGGAAACCAAAAATATTGACGAGATTTTTAAGAAAGTAAAAAATTCAAGAGTGGGTGGAGATGTTATTGGCGGAGAAGTTTGCCCTGAGTGTGGCTCGATTCTTGAAATGTCTGAAGGGTGTATGACTTGCAGAGGTTGCGGATATTCTAAGTGTTCTTAAATTTTAATAATTACAAGCTTTGCTATATATTATTTTTTCTTACGCTAGTTCAGATTATCCAATAACTTTGAACTCAATGGCTATTATAAACTTATTTTGTATATTTTTCTTAAATAAGGCAATAGTGAATTAAAAATATTTATGGAAGCTTGAAAGGGTTGATATCTGCCACAGAGTTAAAAATATAATTTTGGTCTATGAAATGTTTTAATCATATCTATTGTGGTTACACCTGATAACACAAGACATGTTTTTTCATACCTGCACCAAGACCACCTAAAAATATCTGTGGTCCCATTCTGTCGCCAATCATAACAGTATTTTCACTGTGAGAATTAATTTTATTTTTTGCAAGAGACATCATAACAGGATTAGGTTTTCCCTAAATATACGGCTTTTTTCCTGTGGCAGTTTTCTATTGCAGCAAGTATAGGTCCGACTGCTGGAACCAAACTTACCGTCTGCTGCAGGGTCTACGACATCAGGATTAGAACCTATGAAGCGGGCACCTTTATTTATTAAGTATACTGCTTTTTTTAGCATTTCAAATTAAATGCTGTAGTGCGTCCTACTACAACATAATCGGGATTAGTCTCTGTTATGCTGTAGCCTACATTGTAAAGTTCGCTTACAAGTCCTCCTGTACCTATCACATAAGCACTGCCTTTTTTCTTGTTGGTTTTTTAAGAAAAGTGCTGTTGCCATTGCTGCGTGAAAAAATGTTCTTCACCAAGGTCCGTTTACCCAAGAGTTTCCAGTTTTCTTTGTAAACTATAGGGGTTTGCTCTGCGTTATTTGTTAAAAATAAAAACGGTTTTGTTTTTGATTTTAATAATTTCTCTATAAATTCTTTTGCCCTGGTATAATGTTGATTACCTCTGTATATAACTCCGTCCATATCGGATATAAAACTTAGCATAATTTTTTCCTCTTTTATTACTTCTTTCTTTATTCATTGATTTAAATTAATTGTATTAAGTAAAATAAAAAAAGTCAAATTTTATTTTGAATCAATTTCTTTTTATAAAAACAGATAAATATCAATATTTCCTTTTGTACCTTTGATAGGTGATTATAGTAGACGATAATTCAATAAAACCAATGTCTGTTATTTTTTTTACCGTTCTCTTCACGATAGCTTCTCTTAATTTATCGTTTCTTATTATACCGCCTCTCTCTATCTCGCTTCTTTCCGCTTCAAATTGAGGCTTATTAAACTTATCCAAAACTTCATATTTGTTAGCTCTTTAAAAATAACGGGAGCTATTTTTACTATAGATATAAAAGATACATCACTAACTATAATTCGGGAGGTATTTTAAACATTATCTCTTTTATTTCTTTGGCATTAAAATCTTCTATAACCGTAACTCGGCTATCTTTTTCTAATTTATAGACAAGTTGATTATGACCAACATCAAGAGCATATATATGGCTAGCACCGTTTGGAGAAGGCAATCGGTAAATCCTCCGGTAGATGAACCTATCAAGGCATACTTTATCTTTTATGTCAATATTGAAAGTTTTTAATGCGTGATAAAGTTTCTCTCCCGAGCGTGATACAAATCCCGATTCATTATTTATAGCTACAATATCGCTTTTCTTTTAGTTTATAGCTTTTATCTCTGTTTGTAGAGCTATTTACAGTAACTAATCCTGCCAAAATTTTATTTCTAGCTTCGTCAATAGTTATAACTAAAACAGTTACTAACCAGATATTCATCAAGACGCATTTATCTATATAGTAAAAATTAATAATATAAATTGTCATAACACCTAAACTTTTTAAAATATCATAAAAAGACTTTTATAGAGTTGTAACCAGTATTGTTTAAGTTTAGTTTTATATAAGTTTTTTGCTGAGTTTTACTTACAGGGTTTGATGTTATCTCTAGTGAATTAAAGTTTTTTTAGTATTTCGGCTTCATCACTGACAAGATAATTGTTTTCGGTTAATACTTTAGTAATATAATTACGTCTACATAAATGTAAGCATATTATCTTGTATAAGCGCTTCTTTTGTTTATCTAAAACTGTTATACTGTTTTCGGACACAGCTGAAATTACTTTTTTTGTTCCCGCATAAAGGAGATTGTCTTTAAAAAAAACAGCTATATCACTGTCTGTGTCATAATAAAGATTTTCATTTTCTTCATCACAACTTTAAGACTTGGAGGAAAGTAATTGGGCAATTTTTTTTACTGTGTTTTGATTTTTAAACGATATGCTTAAAATAGCTGCAATGTTTTCTGTATATGTACTATCTTCATCATACCAAGCACTTAAAAATATATCGCCTCCAAAAAATAAAGATATTAATCCTTCTATCCCGCCAATATCTTCTAGTCCTTCCACTGCGAGCATTTCATTTATATAAGTTTCAAGTTCAGTGTCTTTATTACATAGTCTGCAGCCATTGCAATAATATCAGTGTTTACTCCAATTGACAAAAATCCCAAACTGTCATTTGGTGCAAAATTGATATACTTTTTTATCTATTGTTTTTTTTATTTGTATAATCAAAAAAGAAGATTTTGGTGTATATGAGTTTATAACAGCACTTGCCAAACCTTTTTCAAAGTTTATGGCTATTGTGTATGACGAGTCCTCATACTCTTTATAAACCTTTTGCATAATATCATCATACCCGGTATCTGTAAACATAAAGGAGTATAAATCAGCCATTGTTTGTGTAGTTAAAGAACTGTTTATCAAAAATTAATATCATTATTTTCTTTTTCAAGAGATAAGAAAGTATCGGATTTTAATGTATCTTTTTTACCGAATATTTTTTTAGCGTATTCTAAATTTGATTTTACAAACCCTCTTTTTTCAAATTCTTTTCTTGCTTCTTCACTGTCAATGTAATCAAAGTTTATATACCTTGATTACTAATCAATACAAAACATCTTCATTCCAAGCTATAGCAAAGTTTTCATCCAGTTCTAAATATCTAAAAAATCCTTCCTCTATAACTTGAATTACAGTATCTTCACCTCTTGCCATAAGCAACATTATTTTGTCAAGTTGTTTAATATCTTTTACGTCCAACATAACAGAATAAAACACATTAAAAGCTGAAGTAAATCTTGCCGTTTTTGAAAAATCAAGAATAGTTGATACGTTTTCTATTGCAATCGCTTACTCTTTTGTTTTTTCTTAAAGCTAAATATTTTTCTGATAAATCTTTTAAGAATAAATTGTTAAGCAGAGTTTGTGTATTAACTCCTATTTTTTCGCTTAATGTATCTATTTTTGGCAGAGGCTACTAAAGTGGAGTTTACAGGTATATAGCTTAAATCAACAGCATAGACCAAACTTGATATAAAAATAAATATTATTATACTTAGAACTTTTTTCATTTTAATGTCCCTCTGATAATTTTTGATTTATAAAATAATATACTACAATTAAAGTCTTAAAAGTCAAGAATAACTTTTATATGGCAGTGTTTTTGTAGCCTGAAATAATGAATGTTTTATCAACTAATTAATATTAACCTAATCGCCATTTTTTCACTATAGACAAAAAAATAAAATATAAAATAGTATAGATTTATAATTTTATTTACGGAGTTTTTTTATGAGTGACAAAATGACATCTTTAACTTTTAAATCTTTGATAATTCGTATGCTTAATGAATATAAATTGTCTCGTTCTATTTTTTTCTATAAATGAGGCTAGTTTTTTTAAACCTTCAAGCAAAAAAAGTTATGATATATTTGGTGAAAAATGCTTACTTCCATTGGGTCCTGCCGCAGGTCCCCATACGCAGCTTTCGCAAAATATTGTACATCATACCTTACAGGTTCAAGATTTTTGGAACTTAAAACAGTACAATTAAATGTTCCTCACGTTTTAAAACCTTGTATAGACGCAATAGATGAAGGACACAATGTCGAATGGTCTAGTGAATATGAAGGTAGAAGATGCATACAGAGAATATATGCATGCATGGGTTGCTATTCACTTTTTGGAAGAACTTTTGGGTTTTAAAGTCAGTGATAGTGAAAAAAGCTTCATATTTAATATGAGTGTAGGCTATGACCTTGAAGGAATAAAAAACAAAGAGTAGATAATTATATAGAAAGCCTAAAAGATAGTTCTGAAAATAAAGAATTTAAGAATGCATTGTTATGTTTAGATAGTTTTGTAGAAGGCAGTGAAATAAAAGAGATATTAAAAAACACTCCGCTTGAAAAAAATATTGATAGACTTAAAAATATTTCAAAAAGAATAGGCGCAAATATTTGTAAATCGCTTACACTTTCAACTATGCACGGATGTCCGCCCGACGAAATAGAAAAAATAGCTTCACATATGATAGCAGAAAAAAAACTAAACACTTATGTAAAATTAAATCCGACACTTTTAGGTTACGACAAGGTAAGAAATATTTTGGATACAATCGGCTTTAATTATGTATTATTAAAAAAAGAATCTTTTGAACACGACTTGCAATATTCAGATGGGCTTTCAATGCTAAAAAGACTGAAAAAAACTTGCCGCTGATAATTCCAAATATTTCGGTGTGAAACTTACAAACACACTTGGTAATATTAATGATAAGTATTTACTGCCAGGTGATGAACGCTATTCTGTCTGGTCGTTCACTTTATCCTATATCTATTTCTGTAGCAGAGATAATTAGCAAAGATTTTAATGGAGATATGCCTATATCCTATTCTGGCGGACTTAATATTTATAATGTAAAAGATATTTTTTCAGCAGGTATTCGCCCGCTTACTCTTGCCACAGAATTATTAAAACCCGGTGGATATAATAGGCTAAATCAATAGCAAAAGAAATGGAGAGTATGGAGCTGCATAATATAAACAAAATAGATGTAGATAAAGTTTCAAAACTTGCCAAAGTGGCATTAACTGCCGACTATCACAAAAATCTTTTAGAGGATATGATAGAGCAAAAGTAGAAGGCAAACTTCCTGTGATTGATTGTGCTGTTGCTCCTTGTGTTACAAGTGTCCAATTCATCAGCCAATACCCGAGTATATAAACCTTGTGGAGAGAATAATTTTAATGAAGCTCTAAAAATAATAACCAGGAAATATTCTTCCTGCTATAACAGGTAGCATTTGTGATCATCAATGTCAAAAAAAATGTACACGTATGGATTATGAAGGAAGCTGTAAAAATAAGGTGTTGTATTAAACTTCTTGCCGTTCAAAATGGAGTTTCCGTAAATTATAATATAAAAGAAAACAACAATATAAAAGTTATGGTTATATAGAGCGGGTCCGGCAGGTCTTTCTGCTGCTGCTGTTTTAAGAAGATACGGATTTAATGTTACAGTCGGGAGTGCGAAGCTTCGGCTGGTGGAGTTTGTAAAAAATATTATACCTCAATTTAGAATAAGCGAAGAAGTTTTAAAAAGCGATATTGAAGCGTTGAGGCACTTGGAGTAGAGTTTAAGTTTGGTGAAGATAAAAAACTTTTCTATAGATGCCATTAAAAAAGAAGACTATAAGTATGGTCGTAATAGCAATAGGGGCATATAAAAGCAAAGAGCTAAAATTAAAAGGTGATAATAAAAATATAATAATCTGCTTTAGATTTTTTAAGAGAGTTTTAAAAAAATAAAGATAATATAAAAGTAGGTGAGTCTGTAGCGGTAATCGGAGCGGGAAATACAGCAATGGATACTGCAAGAGCTGCAAAAAAACTTAAAGGTATAAAAGAGGTGGTTTTAATTTACAGACGTACTGAATTTGAAATGCCTGCCGATGAAGAAGAGATAATGCTTGCCAAAGAAGATGGAATAAAGTTTTATACACTTTCAAATCCTTATGAGTTTAAAAAAGATAAAAAACTTGTATGTAAAAAAATGGTTTTGGGCGATAAGGATAAAAGCGGAAGAAGAAGCCCTATTCAAACCGAAGAAACATTTGAAATAAAAGTTGATACTGTTATAAGCTCTTTGGGTTATCAAGTTGATTGAAAAAGAACTTATAATGCAGAGGAATAAATATGAAAGACGGAGAAGTAGTATGTAATAAAGACTCGCTTGAAACAACTACTGAAAATGTTGTTTTGGTAGGCGATGGAAGAACAGGACCCATCAAGCATAGTAATGCTATTGCCGATGGTACACTTGCAGCAAAGTCGATAATAGAAAAAGAGAATATCAAATTAATGTTTATGAATACACAAAAAAAGCAAGTAACAAAACAGTAGAAAAAAATAATGAAAAGAGAAAAATAGTTTATAAAAAAGGAAGATAGCGGTGATTTTAAGTTTATAGCTAAAAGAGAAAGCGAACGTTGTCTTGAGTGTAATCAAGTATGTAATAAGTGTGTAGATGTTTGTCCCAACAGGGCTAATGTAGCTATAAAGGCTGAGGTTTTAATAATATTTTGAAATAATACACATTGATGATTATTGTAATGAATGCGGAAACTGGGGTTTTCTGCCCTTGGGATGGTAAGCCATATAAAGACAAACTAACAGTATTTTCAAACAAGGAAAACTTTTTGGATAGTGAAAATATAGGCTTTTATTTAAGTGGTGTGAAAATCTTTTGTACGTTTTGGGAATGAAATTAAAAGAATATAAGACAGAAAATTTCCTGAAAGTTGGGACAATTTATAGCGATAAAGAAGAAGAGAGCTTTAATAAACTTATCGCAGAAGTTGCTCTAAATTCAAAATATTTAGCTGAAAATATATAATTTTGATTATTAAATATTATAATTGTTGCAGAATAAGGAATATTGTATATAATATTCAAAAAGAAATTTTTGGTAAAGTTATATATGGTTATTCTTTTTATTTTATTTATTCCTTTTTGCCTCTATTATAGGTATAACTTTTTACTATGAAGTTGTTAAATATCCGCTTATTATAAAGCAGGTGCAAAAAAAAGATAAATGATAATCTTATAGACGAAGCAAAAGATTTAATGAAGAAAATACCAATAAGAAAACGTAAAGACTCAAATACTATATGGCTTGACGCTCAAATTACTATGAAAAAGGTCATATATATACTGGCTATGAGTGCTTTGCAGATATTCTTTTTAAGAATAATTATACTTACTCACTTAAAGAAATAGAAGTAAGAAGCTACCTTGTGGAGCTTTATGAAAAAACCGGAAGAATAAAAGAAGGCTGTATCTTTACTTGAACATATTAAGTTTAATGATAGCAATAATGAGTTTGCAAATAGAAAGCTGGGAAAACACTACTATCACGAAAAAGATTATCACAGATCGGAGGCATATTTATTAAAAGCGGCAGATAAGGAACAAACGATGCTGAAGTCTATTTTATTCTTGGAAGTATGAGGTATATAAATAGTAATATAGTAAGCGCTGTCAGATATTTAAATTATGCTTTGAATTTAAATCCGGGCTATAGTGAGGCAAAAATTTCTTCTTGGTATGATAGAATATGAAAGTAAAAATTATAAAAAAGCAGAAAGAAAGTATTTTTTTAACTCTTAAAGATTTAAATATTATTTCTATATCTGTCTTATTGCTTTTGCCCTAATATCTTATGTCGCTATGCAGAAGGTGATTTTGATGAGTGTATAAAAATTGCAGATATTGCTTTTATGAAATTAAGTAAAAAAGAGCCTATATATATATACCTCTGCTTGAAACTTTAGCAGCTGCACATATAGACAGCACAAAATTGTAGAATCTAAAAATATCTTAGAAAAAATAATATCTATAGATAAAAAAAATGAATACGCTTCTTTAAGGATTAAGCTTTATCAATATGTATTTTTATATCCCGATAAACTTATACTTTTGTTACTTTTAACGATAGTGAGTTGTTTATTTTGTGTGAGCAAATGCTTGAATCTTTCGGTTATGCTGTAAAAGCAAGTGAAGTAAAAATTAAACCTAATTACTATAATATGTCATTCCAAAAAAACAAAGCACGATAATATACTGTTTGTTTTTTCCAGACTTTCCAGAGTTTTGAATTTAAACGACATTGAAACATTTGCAAAAAAACGGAATGGAAAAACACGTAAGCCTTGTTTATATTATACTCCTTATATATTCTCGCTTGAATGTTTAGATTATAATAAAGACAGAGTATTAGTAGAGTGGTATAATGGGAAAGATTTATATAAGGTATTAATTAACCATGAAGATTTCCTATAAAAAGTGGTTTCTCTGTTTTTTATATACCGAAACTCAAATTAAAATTCATCTCCTGAAAATATAATAGAAGAACTTAATCGTCTTCTTGATACAGCGGGATATACGGTTGTCGATAAGTTTATATTCAAACAAAAAGAAATTAATCCAAAAACAAATATATAAGCAAGGGTCGTCTTGAAGCCATAAAAGAGTTAGCCAAAAAAGAAGGTGTTTCGTATATCGTTTTTGATAATGAATTAACACCATCTCAAATAGCTTCTATTGAAAAGAATAGTGTAAAAGAAGATAATGATGAAAGTAAAAAAAAGAATAAATAGAAGCTAAAACAAGAACAGATATAATCCTTGAAATATTTTCTATGCGTGCCAAAAATGTTGCAAAAAAACAGGTTGAACTTGCCAGACTTGAGTTTGAATATCCAGATTAAAGGGTAAAATGGTCGCATTTCAGCAGAATAGAAGGCGGTATTGGTAGAGAGGCGGCCGGGTGAAATGCAGCTTGAGTATGACAGAAGACGAGCAAGAGATAAAATAACCAAACTAAAAAAAGAGCTTAGCCGTATTTCAAAAAGTGCAGACACAGGAAGACATAGAAGAGGAACTGCTTTTAAAATAGTGGTTGTAGGCTACACAAATGCAGGAAAGAAGCAACATTATTAATAATGCTTTGTAAAATCTGTTTATGTTGAAGATAGACTTTTTGCCACATTAGAAACCAGAACTCGGAAGTTTATCTAAACGGTAATGAGCCTTTTTGTTGTTTTAAGCGATACTGTAGGTTTTATAGATAGGCTTCCTCATCTACTTGTTGAATCTTTTAAGTCGACTTTAGCTGAAGTTAAATGGCAGATTTATTAATTCATCTTGTTGATAGTACTTACTCATCGAAATATGGAAGCTATGATAGAGAGTGTAGAAAAAACACTTAAAGAAATAGACGCTTCTGAAATATAAAACGCTTATGGTATTTAATAAAATAGATGCACTTGAAAGAGAAAAAATAAATATGCTTGAAACAAAATATAAGGAGGCTTTATTTATAAGTTCAAAAACCGCAATAAATATAGACAAATTAAAAACAAAATACTTGAATGTATAGATAGTTATAGATCTAAAAATTAGTTTCTTATAATATTCATTTAATACTTATTTTTGTACAATTCTTTCATAGATATAACTCTTATAGATTGGAAAATATTTTGTTATTGATATATAATGTTCAAAATAAATAAAATTACATACAATTTTAGGATGTCTTATGAACGAAATTATTTTCGAAACAGATAAAATTAATCAAAAATACCCTTGCGTCCTGTACAAAGTATCAGAGCTTGATGAGCTTAAAGTTTCAATACTTGGACGCAAAGGAAAAATTACAGAATTATTTAAAAAAACTGTCCACTGTAACAGATATGGAAGAAAAAAAAATATTGGTCAAAAAATAAATGATTTAAAAATTTTCTTGAAGAAATAAATAAAAGAAAAAAAATAATTTTCGAAGAAGAGTTTTGCAATAATCTCTCGAAAAAAAAAAAAAAATCGATAGAACTCTTCCCGGCAGAGAGCCATCTATTGCAAGTGTTAATATTCTTACACAAGTAGAAGAAGAAATAGTTGATATTTCACATCTATGGGTTTTACTGTAGCTGAAGGCTGGGAACTTGAAGATGATTTTCATAATTTTCAAGCAATGAATATACCATATTATCACCCAACACGAGACAGTCATGACACTTTCTA
>JAJTWR010000169.1:0-11161 GCA_021613335.1 Whitmania pigra
CATTCCTTAGTAAACAAAGGGGTGCCGGACTATTGAACGAAGGAGACTATTTATTTGATTATAGTCCGTTGCATAACTGAGATGATTTGGACTTTAGTTAGTGTTAAAAAGTTAGAAAGAATGAAAAGTATTAGATTAATAAAATGCATTAATTAATTAAGGTAAAATTGTAAAAGGCTTATAGTAAGCCGCCTCTGTTTTTACAGATCCACCGATAAATGATGTCCACACTTGCTGGATTGCTAAGCATGGATTTCATGTCGGATAGACCTGTGTACATTTTAATTTCTCTCCTCAGGGCAGACTGAGCTGGACATTCCATGAGGAAATGCTGCACACTTTCGTCTTCCTGAGGGCACTTCTCGCACCTTCCGTCCGGGTGCCGTTTCATGAGAAACAAGTGTTGATTCAGAGCACACTTTCCAACTCGGAGTCTGGAGATGAGAACCTCCTTCCTCCTTGAGACACATTGGAATTTGCTCTTCATCGACACTTGTTTCTCTATTTTCTTGTAATGTTGGCTTCGCGGGTCCTCGTCCTATCTGGTTTGCCACTGTTGGAAAATGTTGCGGGCCATGGACCTTTTGACATCCTTGATAGACGCCGGAATCCGGTAGTCTATCTGATCCTTTGCAGTGGCTGCCTTTGCCAGGGCATCGGCCTTCTCATTGCCAGGGATTCCAACGTGGGCAGGGACCCAGACGAGAGTGACCTTTCTGCCGCTCCCTTGGATTTTTGAAATTAAAAACTGTACATTTTTAATATCAGGAGCATAATTGTTGCCGTCCTTTAGTGCCTGTAGGGATGTAAATCCCAATTCCGGCCTTGTTGTCCTCGGTCTTGGAGGCGTCCGTGTAGCAGAGGAGGCTGTCTTGGAGATCCTCTATTTTCTCCCTTGCCACCAGCATCCGCAGAGGATTGTCGGCTTCGAAGGAGAGGTTCGAGGAGTCGATCGTTGGTTTACTCAGTCTCCAAGGAGGGCATCTGAGAGGTTTCTCCCTAATGTCTTCCAGGAGATCTGCTGGGATGACTGACTCGACTTTCTTGTGCGGAGGCTCCTCGCCTCTTATACTCATCCTGCAGTGGAACCTCGCTTCGACTTGGGACCTTGGCTCTGAAATAAAATATTTATTTTTAACAGGTTCATTGTTTGTAGCGAACGACCTGAGGGCGTGGTTTGCCATGAGCTTCTTGCGACGAAGGTCGAGCGGAAGCTCACCGCACTCCACCCGCAGAGACGAGGCACTTGTGAGTGCCCTTCATGGCACCGCAGCAGATCTTCAGTGCCTGATACTGAAGACTGTCGTATGTGTCTCGAATCTGCTTGCATCCCAGGTCGATTACCTCGCATCCATAATCAAGGACAGAGCGGATGGTGGCTCTATAGACTGTGAGCAGGGTGGATTTGCTCGCCCCCCACGAACTGCCCGAGATGGCTTTCATAGCGTTGAGTCTCTTGGTGCATCTCGTCTTGACAGTCTCTGCGTGGGCCTTCCAATTTAGTCTTGCGTCCAGGACGATTCCTAAAAAGGTGGCTGTTTGAGACAGGGGGATCTCCTCCGCTCCGATCCTCAGTCTGATGCCCGCATTCCTCGTCCGATTCTGGTATTCTGAAAAAAGAACTGCTTGGGATTTAGATGCGGAGATCTTAAAACCATTAGCAAATAAAAACTTAGCCATTTTGTCGAGCTGTTTCTGCGTTTTCGATGTCAGTGCTTCTATGGATGTTCCGGACGTCCAAAGAGCAATGTCATCGGCATACATGGACAGCTCGACCCCGTTTGTCGGTTCCGGAACCGAGTTCATCATGATGATGAATAACAGCGGGCTCAGGATGCTACCCTGTGGGGTGCCATTCTCTAGGGTGACCGGTTCGGAGAGGGAGGATCCAACCCTCACTTGGATACTCCTATCCTAAAGGAAATTGTGGATCCACATCAAGGGTTTCCTCTTGATGCCCATCCTTGAGAGTTTCTCGATGATCCCCTCTTTCCAGACCATGTCGAATGCCTTCTCCATGTCGAGGAAAACTCCGAGAGTCTTCCTTTTCTTGGTTGAGGATGCGGCGATGTCCTGCGTCAGCCTGGCTATGTGATCCACACAGCCTCGGGCTCTTCTGAAGCCCGCTTGGTACTGGTTCAACAGGTTACCTCTTTCTAGGAATCACCCTCTCCAGGAGTTTGCAGAGAGTGGAGGTCAAAGAGATAGGCCGATAGGAGGAAGGAAGAGCAGGAGGCTTCCCTTTCTTAGGGATTGGGACGACCGTGGCGCTCTTCCATAAGGAGGGAACCTTTCCTGATAGCCAGGACTGGTTGAAGGGGGCCACGATCCCTTTGAGACTGGAGCTTGGGAGCCTTCTGATCATCTCGTAATGGATGCCGTCAGGTCCCGGAAAAGAGTTCCCGCATTTCTTTATAGCGTCGAGGACTTCGGAAATGCTGATGGGATCAGAGATGGGGGAGTCCTCCGGCACGAAGAGTTCCGGGGACAGCAGGAAAGCAGTCTTGGCTTGTGCGAAGGGCGGGGAGAGGTTTGCGTTGCTGCTGGCTTGCGCAAAGGATCGGGCGAGCTTGCCTGCTTTCTCTGAGTTTCCGAGTGGACCCCCAGAGTCAGAGGCGATAAGGGGGATTCGTGGGCCCGAGCGATTGCCATTCATCCCTTTGATGGATCTCCAGAGAGTGGCGATACCCGTTGAGCCATCGAAGCTGGCGCAGTGCAGTCTCCAGTATTCCCTCTTGGCATTCTTTATGGTCCACTGGGCTTGACCCTTCGCTCGCTTGTACTCCTCATGACTCGACTCCGATCGCAGTCGCCTGCGAGCAGCTCTCTTTCTGTTCCGATCTTTGACTGCTCCCTTGCAGTCGTTGTTCCAGTAAGGGACGAGAGGCCTCTTGCTCTGCCCTTTGTAGATCGAGGAGCTGTCTGTGGCTGCACTGGCGATGGAGTCGGTGATGAACTTCGTGTTCTCCTCCAGGTTGTTCGTGGGTAGCTCCTGGAGGATGAGGGGGGAGCTCTTGGTCTGGAAGATGTTCCAGTTGAGTGTCCTCATGTTTATTCTCGCTGGTCCCAGGTCCTCTCGGAGAGCCTTGTCATTGATCGTCATCTGAATGATGAGGTGATCACTGCCAAGGCCTGTGTTGAGAACCTTCCAAGTGGTCCTGGCCGCCCAGTGCGGTGAGGCCAGCGAGACGTCGATGGGTGACGGGCTGCCGTGGGGGTCTATGTGGGTGACCTCACCTGAATTTAAAATAACTAAGTTCAGGTTTGGTGCTAATTCTTCCACGATCTTACCTCTCGAATCTGAGCGTCTGGCTCCGAAAATGGGAGAGTGGGCATTTAAATCCCCTCATACGGTGGCGTCTGGGTGGTTGAGGACGGTCTCCAGCACGTTTCTTGAGTAAGGTTTCCCAGGAGAAGTTGACGATCTTGAGCCGCCTTGACTTCGTGATGATCGTGGTCGACTGGCACTGAGGATCCTGACAGACCACTGCACGACAACCCTTCTCTTATGCACGTAAGGATGCCGCCACGAGAGAGTTCATCCGGCCGGTCGAACCGCTCCACTTGATATCCTCTAAGTCTGAAAAAATGCTTGATTACAAGATTACATCAGGCAAAGATTTTAAGGAATTCAAAAAAGAAACGAATTCACCGGTTTTGGGGCTGTTTATGGCATTATCCATGTTGAACTGTTTGGGCCACCAGACAGCTTTTGACTGCAGCTATGGCAGCACCAGGGATAGGTTCCTCCTTCATGCAGTCGAGGACGAGGACGTGGTTGAGGATGTCCATCATCTGGTCCTGGTTTCCTCCTTGGAACCTCCTGTTCATGCCCTCTGAAATTTTTAAAATTAACTTGGCGAGTAGTGCCGAGATGCCCGACTGAGCAACTGCGGCTTCACCGTTAGTTTTAGAAATTACATGAGCAACCGGCTGCTTGGTGCTAGCTACAGCTAGAGATTTCTTAGCCTTACTCTTTCTCTTCTTGTTCTTCGGTTTCTGAGGCTTGGCCTGCTTGACGGTTAAATCAGCAGGAGCCTCCTGCGAAACTGAGGGCGCCGGCGCGGCTTCTTTCCTAGCGATCTTGCTTGTGGCCGCTTCCACCGCCTTTGCATAACTGATATGCTTGGTGGACTTCAGCGTAATAGCCTCCTTGGCTATCTTACGCTGCGGGCAAGCCGCTTGACCAGTGTGGTGACTGGTTCCCTCGCAGGTCGCGCAGCGGCGCTCGCTTTCCTTACTCTTGCCCTCCTTCAGCGAGTGCTCTCCCAAACATTTTGGGCATTTGACCTTACCGGTGCAATTGGCGGCTATGTGACCCTAGCCATTACACTGGTAGCACCTGATCGGCTCCCTTATATAAGGTCTAACCTTAAAACTAAGATAGCCGTGCGCCCGCATGGCTTAACGGTTAAGGCTGCTCCTCTCACTATGGCAGCACGGGGTTCAAACCCCGCTGCGGGTGCACCGTCCTAAACATGTAGACATGCAACGGACGTTAATAAAACATTACTAAGATAGCCGATTCTGACTTTCTCGGGAATCCTTCCCATGGTTCGTACAGGAACTTGAAAACCAAAATTTAGGACTTTTTAGGACCTTTTACTCCATTTTTTAGGACCAACGATAATATAAAAAAAACGATATTTAGAATTTTATTATTCATTTTTGTATAAATTAGACATATAACACAAGACAGTAACACGTTAAAGTTCATAATATCTATTTATTTAAATAAAAATCAATTTTCCAAGTCTTTCTCTAAAGTTTCAATTTCTTTCGCTTTGCCTCGCTATCTTTCCTCAGGCTGTTTGCCTGGACCAAAAGATCCATGTTCCTGGTTCTAACACTTTCGTCCATTAACATTCGAAATTCTCTGTCCAACATATCCCTGTCATGTTTTAGAATCTTTAGCTTCTTCCTCAGCATGATCATGTCCTCTTCATCTGCTTTTCGTTTTGAGATTACAGCTGCCTGTCGCTCTTCCTCATGTAAGGTATCCAAATAAAATTTATATCTTTGTCTTGATGCTTTAAAATGGCTTATGACACATTTATCTATCCTAAAATTGCCTATACCTCCAACACTGTTAACATGGTCTTTAATCATCCTCCTTGCATTCAAGTTTTTCTCTTTTTGATTCTCACAAATCATACTTTTATTTATGGAGAAACCTCTTTCAACAGATGCCTGACTATGACTTAAAGTTAGCAAAACTGTAACTACATCCCTCCATACCAATGCATAGTCGTCGCAACTGCCCATGTGCTCCCTGAAAAAAATATCAAGTCTTTGCTCTCTTTTATATGAGTTAAGAATTGTTCTTTCGAAATTTGCAAATTTTGAATATTCTTTCAGGTATCTATCGCCTTTTGGGGATCTGTAGTATTCCTTCTCAGCCAACTCCATTCTTCATTGTCTAGCCATTTGCTATTGAAAACACAAAGTCCAGGCATGATTGACAGAGCTATCAAAACTTAAAGGATCAAACAGACAAGCGAACGAACGTAACAGGAAACTTAATTAGGTGAGTTCTGTTGTGGTGGGGTATAATAATGAGGCCAAAGCAAAAGGGCCTGAGAAGAGATCAGCTAGAGGAGAATCAAATGAGGTAGGAGGCAAGGAGTTATTTTGGAGTGACAAACGCTTGTTTTATTGATCTTGATCTGAGTTTGATTTTTATATTGCCAAAGATGTTGGATATTATTAGTAATAAATTTACAAAATTTAATTGATAATTTCCTACACGATTGGAGCCTGGTGAAGTTATGGGGCGAAGTTCAGTGTCGCACAGTTCTCACTAGAACAATGGGACCGCAAGAACAAAGGGACCGCTTTCCCGCTAATTGTTATTTCAATAAAACTTATTGAACATTATTATTTTTTGAACCTTTATCATTTTTAGGACTTTTTTTGTTTTTTAGGACCTCCTTCACTTTTTTAGGACTTTTTAGTACTAAAAAACCGAATTTCGGAAATTTAGGACTTTTTAGGGCCTGTACGAACCATGCCTTCCCCTGAAACTAAGAATGACCACCTTCTTTCCTCCGACATTCTTGGAAACTCTCGATGCGCTCTCGCATCCAGTGCGATCCCTGACTGACTCTTCATCGACGCTGTCGGGGACGCCTATAATACAGTATCTTGGTTTGGCCGCTACACGTGGCTTAGCCGAGATACCTCCCAACTCCTTAATCTGAGATAGCCTTAGCTAGAACGATGAGAAGATCTTTGCTAGCAACGATCTTCACATCTCGCCTACCTAAAACGTCACTCACCTCTTTCTGAACCCGGATTGGGTTCAGCTTCCTGATCTCGATATTGAAGAAGACTTTCGTCATCTTCTCCTTCGAGACATCCTGTCTTGATGACGCAGAAGAGGAGGCTCTTTTGCGTTTTCGACTCTCGACGACTCGGAAACCGTCCTCCTCCATACTTCCGATATTTGAAGAACTTATGTTGTTTGAGCGATAATTCAACCAAACAACCCGATCTTTGGGAACAACTTCTAACGCCCGATATGGGACGATAAATATTATTTATAAATAGTTATTCGATGTACGATCCAATTCGTTGTAAGATCTAATTCGGTTTAAGATCCTATGTATACAGGAATATAAAAAAATTTATTTAATAAATAAAACTAGTAAATTCAAATTTATCGCCAATTTTATTGTTTTGAATAAAAATCGGGATTAATTACTTGAAGCCAATTCAAAAAGTAATTGTTTGGCAGTTAGGTCTCCGTCTTTATATTTGACTCACGGCTCATAGACAATTGAACGAAAAAGACGATAAATCGAATAACGAAGGAGACCTTATAACGAGTCGTTAATAAGACCTTATAATATCGTCTCTTACGTTTAATTGTCGTTGTAAGATCCAATTCGTTATTTCGTCTACCACAATATTTAAATTTTATTAATTTATTAACTCTTCAACAAATACATAGTCTTCAAACTGCCCTATTTATGTTCTCTTATAATAAGAATGCCCTTCCAGATAAATTTGTTTTCTTAATTAATTGATATTTCAGGGTCAGCTTGCTAACGGAAGCTTGCGTTTCCTTAAAGCTGATCCATGAGTTCTTTATTAATCCGTATATTGGTGTCTCTTTTGTTTGATTTGTTTTGTTCATTTTGATGATTAATAAAATTGCTCAAAAAAAAATAGTTTTTACATGACAAATACAAATTTGAACCGACGAATAAAAGATAATATATTTAAATTGTTCGCCCTGAATGTCGGCCAGAAGTAACAAAATATCATCTTCTCAAGCGATGCAAGGGTTTCTCTCTCTCTTGTGGAAGGGTGGCATACCATGATTTCAATGCTTCTTTCTTGCTGGCATCTCTAATGAAATAAAGAATCTTAGTATCACATTTAACATCTTTGATTTCCAATAAGCAGATGATAAACATTAACCAACTCCGTATTTAAGGTTCGATATCTGAATAATAGCATCTTATTGTTCAGTAGCAATATAATTAATAACCTCGAGTTCTGCTCTTTACTTTTCCACAACCAGCATCTGGTGGTGGAACTCTCCTCCTGAACGCTTTACCCTGACGAACATACCCCTGTTGGGGTCAAACAAACCCCTGATGATGTACCTTCGTTCGAGTTTGATTCTTCTTTTTTCCTGAAAACAATTAGTAATAATAATGTTAATGATACAAATCCATGAAAACATATCCGGGAATTGCAAGCTATGTGCCAAAACTAATAAAACATCGCTTATAAATGAAATACATTAACATATGAAATGGTTAAATTAAAAATGAATTTTACCAGAAGATGGCAAACGTCAGCTGGTAGTTCGCTTCCTGCTCGCAAGCGTGAAGAGAGCTCTGCATATATTAAATAAGTAAAAATAAGCCCGTCCATAAGGTTTCATCCAGTAAATAATTCACATCAATAATGTTCATCTCGATACGCCACAATTATCATCGTACAAATAACCAGTACAAATAACTACCGACCCAAACATTTTGTGCAATTTGAAAAGATTTTCAGGAGAAAGAGAGGCTCGTTCTACCATTGCTAAATCTAGTGCTACCAGCTAAATATAAAAATACAAAAAACTAACTTCCTCCAGATTGAATCTCGACTGCAACCGGAAGCCTCACATGTTTTTTGAGAGACAACTCTGCACGAAAGGCCCGTGCATTTCTAGAAATAGAGATTGTAAAAGAATGATTCATAGTTAACAATTGAGTTGACAACATGTCTCGATGTTTTCCTTGAATAGCTCACCTCAGGAGTGTCTTTGGAGGGAGTTTGGAAGAAATCAGAATGAGTCCTTCTGATGGACCCCATGGAGATGCTGACCGACCTTCGCCGATATTCCGCGAACCTGTACGAGATGAGTCATAGACTCCCTGTGTCCGAGCGCGATGACTCTACAAAAATGGCTTTTAATTTTGTATCAAGTTTAGTAGAAAGGATTAACAGCAATACTTTAATTAACTTGAATTACTTTGCGCCGATAATCTTGAAGTTGGCATTTATCTCAGCTGACTTCTCGCCGAGGGCATTGTTTGGAATATCACTTGACATCAGCATCACAGTCTCTTTGAGTGAAACTTTATGGTTCACATTCTCGACCACTTCATTCTAAAAAAAGTTTCGCAATTATTACACGCATGATATGGCGAATCGGCCTGTAACTTGAAATATGAACAAAACATCGAACAAACTTAAATTTTTTAAATTAAAGACATTCCTATTGCTTAATGCAGTGTTGAATAAAACCTACGAGGAAATGCACTTGAAACATCTTCTTTTTCGTTAATGAACAATTTCGAATTAATTATCAACAGAATTTGTCAACAAGGTGTTCCTATCTCCCGCTCCAATTATTAGGCGAAACATTTACTTTTTTTAATATTATTCTACTATTCCTAACATTTTAGGAGGTTAAAATTTATTATACAAATTTTAAATTATTACTAGAAATTCCTAGTGCATCCGCCGTCTCAATTTGAATCGCCCATTCCGCCGTAACGTTTGTTATTTACAATTTAGTAAAAATCTTAAAAATAAAAAACCACAAAGAATTAAATAATGGAATGAAATATCAACATTATTACCGCTCCAGTTAAATACTTTTCCATTAATCGACAAACAACTCCGTGTTCGCGAGCCTCAAGATGTCGTGCTTATAATAAATAATAAATTCAATTTCAAGCTAATTTCACCTAAAATTATTTTATTCGTTAAGTTATCGTCTTCTACCAACTTAAAAAATATTCCAAGGATTTGGCGGCCTACGATACGTGTCCGACATAATCTCAGAAACATCGTTCAATAGGACCACCTTAGTGAAAAGTTTAAATGTCATTTTATTTAATTATAATTAAATATTAAAACTTTACTAATACTCTACTAACGTTTTAATTACAAGTTATCAAAATAGTAAAAAAAAAAATAATGGTATCAAAAATAACAGAAACAACAATGATAATAATAATAATAATAATAATAATAATAATAATAATAATAATAATAATAATAAATTATACTCAAGCAGTACACTTGTGCAAAAGATCAGTTAAGCAATTAAATCCATAAAAAACTTAAATCCATTTCCAGGTCGCAATGAGATGACAAGCATTATTATAACAACGCAATTTGGCTACTGAATAATACAGAGTGCATTGATAATAATTATGCCAATAACAACAATAATAATATGCATCAACATCAACAACAACAACAACAACAACAACCACAATAATAATAATAATAATAATAATAATAATAATAATAATTAATAATAATAATAATAATAATAATAATAATAATAATAATAATAATAATAATAATAATAATATAATAATAATAATAATAATAATAAACTTATATAGAATTACAGGTGTTTTGGTGCCAAATGTTACAAAAGTGGGTAAACTATGGTTCGGAGAAGTCATGATAATGTCCGACGTGTCACTCTTGAACACAGAGGTCAAGTCAGAGGTTGATCGTCATGAGCGTAACACTTATTTCTGATCGAATATTAAACTGTTTTGCTATATTACTATATTTTCAATCGCTAAATAGGAGACATAATTTTTTGACGGCAACTCTGATGAATTTTAAAGTTGTATTCACGACAACTCAATTAAAACTTAAATTTGCAAAAGAGAATATAAAATTTTATTAGTAAAAATATATTTTTATTGAAGTTATATAATTAAAATACTAAACTTAATATCTTCGGAATGTTTTGCATTGCAATTCGAAAACACATCCAGATATTATGCTATATTCGTTTCCTGCTGATATCAAGAAATGGCAACTGCAAATCTTAAAAGCATGCAACATAACTTATTGGAGTACATAGTCTTCAACCATGCGGAAGTATTTAAATTAATCAAAGGTTTGCTGGTTTTTTGATTGTTATTATTACTATTTTATTATTATTATTATTATTATTATTATTATTATTATTATTATTATTATTATTATTATTATTATTATTATTATTATTATTATTATTATTATTATTATTATTATTAAAGAAAATTTAACAATGAAATTTTATGAGCCAGCATTGTGATTTATTTTTAAAGACAAAAGCTCCCTTTACAATAGAAAGCTACTTCCTCCACATTTATTCGAGAGTATTATAGTTAAAAGCAAAGAATTACGTTGGATCATACGTAACAGCTGCCTGATTGATTTGTTATCAATGAGAGACATTCTTCAATGGAAGAATATTGACCTGATATTACATCCAAAACATGCGAGGTCAAATTGCTTTCGTGAACGCATTTTGGACCAAATGGCCGAGCTAACTCATCCGATCAGAACCTTTTCCATTTCCTTCAATAAGATCTCCGAAAAAGGTGTGGACAAACTTTGTTCAATGGGTACCTCAATCGAATGTTTGGATCTGGTTTATCATTCCAGGTAAGACTTCAATTACAATTAAATTTTGTTTTTGGTTTTTAATTGGTAATTTTTTTTTGTAATTTTAGAAAGACAGATAATTTTTTTAAAGTCGCATTTCCGAAACTCAAAAGGTTACATCTCACGGCTGCTAGTACAAACTATACAAAGGCTTTGCATTTGGATTTCTCACGATTTTCTGAAACTTTGGAAGAGCTAAAAATAGAATATGAACTTTTGGATGACTTCACAGTCATGTCCATCGCAA
>JAJTWR010000171.1:0-10975 GCA_021613335.1 Whitmania pigra
AGTAATAATGTTTTTTCAGCATATACATTATTATATTCCACAACAAGCATATATGTTTATTTTGAACCACTATTTACAGAAAGTATTCCGTTTAATGAAATACTTTTTAATTTATCTTTGTCAAGAACACTACATTTCAAGTATTTTTTTGATTTGGTTTTTTTCTATAAATAGCTTACAATATTTTCAGCATTCATTATATTGCTTGGTTCATTTACTATATCGCGTGCGAAATATACAGCATCTGATAATGCTATAGCCTGCTCAATACATGAAGTATAATTTCTTTTTTTGAACCTACAAGCATAATAAGTTCTATTCTATGTGTTTAATAATTTATTTTTATAACTTAAATATTTTATAAACTATAATTTTAAGCAAAATACTAAACATAGTGAATAAATATATTGCTTTGAATTGTTATCATTTTCAAGTGCAAGTAAACAATTTCCGCATTAAATATTCTATTTTTTTAAGAATGTTAACTATTAAAGCACCCAACTCTCTGTAACTTTCTAACATATACTCTTTACTTTTTTCACTGAGATAAATAAATAAATATCTTTCACTGTTAAAAAAGAAAATATGTAGCTGTTTTTTTCGAAAGTTTTTTTATCTATATGTTATTAAAGTAGGCTATATTTTTTTTGGTCCGAACTTAAAACTTTATAAGTTTTATTATTTTTTTTTACAATCACAATTTTTGTAATAGATTTATTATCAGAATGCTCT
This sequence comes from Whitmania pigra, assembly GCA_021613335.1. Classification (NCBI taxonomy): domain Eukaryota; kingdom Metazoa; phylum Annelida; class Clitellata; order Hirudinida; family Haemopidae; genus Whitmania; species Whitmania pigra. Next base: position 733 of record JAJTWR010000171.1, read on the forward strand.
CTAATAAAGTTTAAAACAGAACCGGCTATCATTTTATAAAAACCTGATTATTAAAATCTCCACACACACCAAACATCAAGTCCAGCTCCAAAACCTAAATTGATTTTGATTTTGCTTCGCTTTTTGTTATTGATTTTCCTTCTGCATAGCCCGTCATTGCAAGAGACAAGTTTTCTATAGGTGTTATTCTAACTCACCCTCTATACCATAATGTAAATTAAATGTAAAATCTGTTTTATAAAGGTTCATATCAAACAGAAGTCTTGGCATTCCATATAGATATATGCTCCGAGTTTAGCTTCCATTTTTAACGGAACAATGAAACTGATTTTTATAGAGTCGGACGCAAGAGCACCTTTAGCATCATACATATAGTTTGTTTTTAAATCATAAGCATATCCCGCATCTATATCGGCATAGGCAAATTTTACACCATATCTAAAAATTATATCAATAGGCATACTTATTTGCATAGGCATTGAATCAAACGTGTAAACATTACAGTTCCTGATAGATCTATTCCAAGGCTTGCAGGAGTTTGTTTTCCGAGAGAAGAGTTCGTAACACCGGAAAATTGCATTCCATAATGAAGACCGATTGTAAGTCGCTCAGTGCTCCAGCTCTAAATAAATACAAATCTAGGTGTTAAGCTAAACCTCTATATTTCCGGTATAAACACTTTTATCTCCGATAGAAAATGATAAAGGAGTTACAAAATAAAACTTTGATGTTTCTCATACCAAAAGTAAGAGAATGACTTTGAGATATTTTATTTATATCAACATAGTCTATTCCTTCCCCTGAATTATTTACTACGCTATACTGATAGCCAAAACCAAATTGCCCATAGCTTAAACCAACAAACTCCTTGTAGAGAAAGAGACATATCTTTTTCCGTCTGACGAAGTATTTGTATTATTTACAATATTTTTTAAATCTAAAATAGACACAGCTAGTTTTAAAGGAGAGCCATTTAGCATAGGCGCGAAATCATAAGCAAATGTAACTCTGTCAGTACCTGCTCTTAAAGATGAAACTGAGTTTATAAGATTTGTATATTATCTTTATCACATATCTGTCTCTATAGCAAAAAACATTAATAGCACTAAAAACAAATACTGCTATAGAATTTTATTATTTTTTTCATGAATACTCCAAATTTTTATAAGTATGGTTCATACTTATTTTTTATTTAATAATGATTTAGTCTATTTAAAAAGATATTTTTCAAGCCTTACATTAATTTAATGTATGAATTATAGAATCCTTAAAATAGTCCGCAAATACATTTTTTATGTATATATCTTTTGTAAAAAGTTATAATCCTTATGTTATATTCTTCCGCAAAACCTTTTAAGAAAAGTAAAGCATTTAGTAGCCTCTTTTCATCAAATGTTATAAAAGGATCATCGAGAATAATATCCTTCCTTCTTCGTGAATACGTTTTAATATAGACATACGCATAGCAATATATACGGTCTCTTGTTGCTGAAGATAGTGCCTCAATAGCTCTAATTTTTTTTGTTTATCCATAACAGTTATTTTATCTTTATCAAAACTTTCTAATTATTTTTTCACTTCCGCTAATATTTTCTGTAATATGAGAATACAGAACAGTGGCATCGTTTGTAAGATTATTAAATACATCGTTGTTTTCTTATTTAATATTTCAAAAACAGATTCCAGTAAAATTAATGCTCTTTTTCTTTTTTCAAGATTAACTATTCATTTTCTTTTTGAGATTTCACTTTCAAGTTCCACTATTTTATTATTGCTTGTTGCTATATTAAAAATCTCTCCCTCAAGACGTGATACTTTATTATTATTTTCAGCAATTTCTTCTTCAATGTTTTTAACATTTTAATTAAATTACTATATTCGTTTTCTGTTTTTGAAGTTCGCGTTCACTTGTCTCTTTTATGTCTACGTATTCATCGTCAAGTGTTTTAAGCTCTCTCATTATTTCCACTTCAAGAGTTGCTATATCTTTAATAGTCATTCTTTTTGCATAGTTTATAAGTTTTATCGTATAAAAACTCTGCTTCTTTATAGACAATATTAAATAATTTTTCTTTTTTGTATATTCATTAATATTGTTTACACCGAGTTTATCAAAAAGTCCTTTAAGGTTCTCTTCTTTATCGTCAAGTTTTATTTTTATTTCGTTCAATTCATTTTCAAGTTTTTCACAAAAAAGAGCATCTTCTTTTGATGTATCTATACTTATTTTTCCAAGTTCTTTTATTAAACTGTCTCTTATAGTTTGAATAGAAGTTTTATCGGCATTTATTTCAGGAAGGTTTTTTAATATTAAATCAATAATTTCATTTTCGTTTTTTTTATTTTTAGAAGAGTCTTAATGAAAAGCAAGATTACAGATGGTATCAAACCAAATAAAAACAGAGGATTTCTAAATAAAATACTTAAAACAGATATAACTATTGCGGTAACCACTACAATAGCTATGTGTAATATTTTTTGGAGAATAAGTTTTTTTTGATGTTGTGTTTAATTTTCAATTTCTTGCACAGCATTTTCAAGTCGTTTTTTAAGAGAAGATATATCTATATTTAAATTTTCTTTATTTTTATCTTTTATAGTTTCAAGTGTTAAAATTTACTTCTTTTACTTTTTCTCTATAATTATCTATAGTTTTAGTAAGCGAAGTATTTCATCAATATAATCTTTTTATATATTTCGTTTCGTTTATATTTTCGTTTAGTTATTAAACTTTTTTATATCTACAAGTATTTTGTTTTTTCTGTTTTCGATTTCGATTTTTTTATTTCTTCAATATATTTCTTTAATTGTAATAATGTATTTTCAAAATCTTTTTTTTTATCTTTAAGTTTTTTATTTCTTTCTTTTAGTTGTGAAATTATATTTGATTTTTTATCGGCACAAGAGACCTCTTTTTTATCTCTTCAAGTTCATCATTAATTTCGTTTTTTTGTGTTTTAAGTGAAGCTATTTTGCGGATTATCGAAGTTTGAAGTCCCGGAATATTCGGATTTTATCTCTCCGTTTAATTTATATCGATGTCTGAAGGAAAACAACTTTATTTTTATAGCCTGTTCCCATTCTTTAGCGTCTTTTTTATTGTCTTTAATATCAAATAATATTTCGCTTTGTCTAATGGCATATAGATTTTGATAGGCGTCAGGGTGTAGTTTATATTGTCATTAATATCAGGCTCAAGTCTACATTCAAATGTCTCTCCATATCTAGCTTTTATTTTTTTTGTAAACGATGAAGTTTTTTTAGTGTTTTGTAAAAAGCGTCATAAGAGAATCAAATATAGTAGTTTTTTCCGGATTCATTTTCACCGAAAAATAAAGTAAATCTCTCTGATATTTCAAAGGTTTTATTTTTAAACTTGCAAAATCTTTTAATATTAAAAACATCTATTTAAACCCTTACTTTTTTATTTCTTCTTCTTTATCGAAGCAACTATTTTTTCAAGACCTATACTTCTTGCCAGAGACGCTATTTCTTTTTCCTCTTCATCATCAGTATCATCTTCATAACTCTTTATAACACTTAAAAAATCTTTTATTATATTTTCATTTTCACTATCGATAAAAGTATTACACTGCTGTTTTTTATTATAAAACTCTCTTACATATTTATAATATTTTTCATTATATTTTATTTTTTCAAACTCTCGATTCATTTTCATCTTCCACAACACCGCTTAAATTAATTTCTATTATATCTTCTTTATTCCAGTCTAATGCAATATTTTTTTATAGTCTCTTCCAAATTATTATCAACTAAAAAAGTATATACTCTATATTCTCCGGCACTTTTTATTTCTATCCACTCTTTTTCTATACTTGCTGTTTTCATGCTTTATAGAGAGTACATATTTCTTTCCAATTTCAGAAGAGCTTTTTCTTACAACTCTGGAGCTTCCGGTATACACTATTTCAAATCCATCTATAAAAGTAGTCATCTTTTATGAATATGACCAACAAGAGAAATGTCAGGATTTAATTTTTTTATAATTTCAGAGGCAATAACAGCCAACGACTCTCCCTCTTCAATCTGCCAGAATGTACCTGCTACTATACCGTGAGAAATAAATAACCTTGTTTTAGAGCGTTTTTTCAACTCTATCTATTTTTGATAAATCAATACTTTCTTGATAAGGCATAGCAAATATTTCAATATCTTTAATAATAAAAAATGAAACACCATCTTTATCTATTACAAAAGTATTATCAGAAAACTTTATCTGGCTTAGTTTACTACCTTTAGAAAGCAGTAATTCGTGATTGCCTTTAAGTAAGTATATAGGAATATTAAGTTTTGAAACTACATCTGAAAAAAAATCTTTCATATTAAGAACATCTTCAAAAGTATCGAAAGTATCTCCAAGTAGTATTAAAGCATCTTTTTCTTTTGATAGATAAACTATTTCTTTTAAAACATTAATACTGTATTCTATGTCATTTTTACTTAAATGTAAGTCGGAAGCTATTAGTTATTTGTCATTATTGTATTTTTATTTTCTATTTTATTTTAAGTTTATTATATATATAATTTATATTATTATCAATAATATGCATAAAATACCTGAAACGAGTAAACAAAATAGTTTGTTAAACAACAAATATTAATTTTTTATAATGTAATAATTATATGGTTTTTATTTTTTTTAATCTGGATTTATAGCTTTAGTATAATTTTATAATCAAATGCAGTAATTTTTAATGTATTTTACTCTTTTAAGGTTTTATCATCTTATTTTATAAGTGTATTTAGAAAATTATAACTTACTGATATTTTTGATTAGAAATTTTTATTTTACTTTATATTAAATATTAATAATTAAAATGATTAGGTGTGTCTTATGAAAAAATTTTTTATCTTTATTTCTATATTTAGTTTATGTTTTAATTTTAAAAACTATAAACTATTTTAGCTCAAGAGTTCAACGGAGACTTTGACAAACTTATACTTCACACAGAGTTTGACAAAAACAATATTCCTTCCATAAACTTCTTTTATCAAGATAAAAAAAATTGGAAATAAATGATAATAAAAAAAATGAATATTTTATTAAAGGGAACATAAGTAAAGCTAACGGAAGTGTAAACTTTTATGGAAGATTATTGTTATAGAGGTATAAACCCATTTTATTATGAAGATGAAAGATATGTTAGCAGTATTATAAAAAACTTCAACTTCTATAGGTTTAAAGGTAAAGGGCTTGGATTTGTAAATTTAGATAATTACCTTTTAGCAGTTGATAGAGAAACACTTTATATATTTGTTTATGCAAAACCAATAAAATTTAAGCATCTATTTGGCTATGATATACCAATAGAATGGGGAGCTATAGATGATGTTATGGTAAAAAATTTTTATGAATACGACCCCGCAGGTTTTATAGGAAAGATGGAAAAGCAGTGATGTATGAATGGTTTAAAAACTCTATGAAAGAAAAAAAAATATGATGTCGTAGACACAGGAAAATCTCCGTATAAAAATAGAGTTAATTTCTAAAAATAAAAATGGCTTAAGATTTCGTCTTCAAGCCATTAAACTCTATTAATTATTCTTTATTTTTCAAAACGTTTTTTAATTTTCTCTCTTCGCTTTTTATCTATGTTCCACAAAATAATACCAAACACTATTATAGCTATAGGAAGAAGGTGGGATTAACAACTCTCACAATCATCTTGCCGGTATCTCCTATATTAAATGGGGATTAATAAACAGAACCCTTTCTTCTTATTTCCATTAAACCTGTATCGCCTGCCATATATCAATTAAATTAAGCAAAAATATTCCGTTAATATTAAATGCATTGTTTTTTTGCCATTTCATAAGAAACCACAAGAATAATTTTCCACGTGTTGTAGAGTTAATAGTTTCTTGTGGTTAAATCAGCTAAAGTAGAATTAGTATTTGCTCTATAGCTAGTTTAGGAATATCACGACCATCAAAAGCACTTTTCATTTCACCTTCAAGTATTCCAGCCGCAACAAACCTCTTAAGACTATTTGTATCGCTTGGGCGGGTGATATCTTCTATAAAAGAGTCGCCTTCATTGACACTCCATGAAGATTTACTTGTATAAAATAACGGAGTAAACTTAGACTTTATATTATCATTATTTGTAACTTTTGAAACACCTGAAAGAAGAGGAGTAAACAAAAGATTTATACTTTTTGTTATAGTGTTTTTAGCATCTATATTTTCAGGTAGTATGACAGGTATATAGTAAATATTTTTCGCAGGCTCGCCTTGTTTTACAGATGCTTTATATGATTCTTATCAAAATATAAAATTAGTATCAAAGATAGCACCATAATTTTCAAGTATAGTATTATTTTTATTATCAAGGAGCAATACTTGGAAGTGCCATACCCATTTGTGTAAATTTGTCTTCTTTTTTTTAGCACCATTGAGCATAAAATTAAAACAGGTTTTTCCTTTCATTATAAACTGATCTATTTGATATAGTTCATAATCGCTTAATGCTCACGCTTCCAACTACAAGTAAGCATCTATATTATCACCTATAGGCGTCTCTTTTTATATTTATAGGCTCAAAAGTATAAGCATCTGCTATAACACTCACAAAGTCGGCAACACTGTCAATAGCGTCATTTGATTTCCGCCATATTCGGGAGGTACCACCATATAACTTGGCTCACCATTACCTGTGTAAATATCCGACAGTAGCATCAAGTTTTAGTAAATTATCTATTGCAAACTGAATCTCATCTACAATATCTTTTTTTGTTCCTTGAATAAGAGAGTAAATGCTAATCTCTTTTTGTAGTATCCCCGTTTGCGAGAATGACAGAGAAATAGGCATCACCTTTTGGCATAACTATTTTACCGTTTTTATCTTTAACTTCATCCCAATAAAATTGGTTTTACGCCAAGTTTTTTTAATATTTCTTCACCCTCTTTTGATTTCACATCAACATTATGAAACACTGCTTTATTCATAAGTTTTTTTTTTGCTTCAATAACAGCTTCGTTTACAGAAATAGGAAGTGTGTCAAAATGTTTTGGAGGAAGTATAGATATAATTTTCAGACGATGCTATAAAATAAACATCTAAATTATTTGTAAGTCTTGCAAGACGATCTTTTTTTATCTATCATCTTTTTTATTAAAGTGCTTATTCTATATTCAAGTCCTTCAGTGGAGCCAATAAAAGGATTGTTTCTACAGTATCTCCATAGAGAATAGTCAATCCGAAATATGCTCTTTTAGTTTGAGTTTGGTCTTTTTTCAAGAACACTTATTTGACTTGGTGCTATTCCATACTCTGTAGCCTCCACAGAACTTTTTGATGCGTCTATAACTTCATAGTTAAAGTTTCCTCTGCTTGCTGATTTAATAACCACTTAACAAGTCCTTTAATATATTGCTCATAAGTGGAAAATGGAGGTGGAAGGTTTTGGAAGTTATAAAAAACTTAACACTCATAGGTTCTTTTAGATTTTTAAGAGTAAGTTTTACTGGCATCACTTAAAGAATATATTTTATCTCTTGTAAGGTCAAAACTAGCTGAAACCTCTATTACTATAGCATTAACCAAAGCAAAATAATCAAGAGTAAAATAAATGTTATTACTCTGTGTCCTTGCTTTTTTGTAATATTAATTTTTTTTTCATAATTTATATATCCGGTCAAAATTTAATTTTTAAAATATTTTAGTCCATATTATATCAACAAAATAATATTATGTCAAAAGTGTGTTTAATACCGCTACTTGCCAATCTACATAGTTATTTGCATATAAGCCTATTCGTTACCATATAAGTCAATAGTGAATATCTTTATTCCATCTAAAAAATAAATATAGATTATCATTTTTCAGTATTTAGAAATAATTCTTTTTGCCGGTTTATTTTTTCAGTTTTTTAATTTTTCTTTTTTTTACAAGCGAATCTAAAATTTTTTGAACTATTTTTAAATCCGCATTAAATCCTGCTGCTATAACTCTGCTGTATCAGGGTGACGTATTATAGCTTCAAGAACATCACTTTCTGTAATACTTTTATTTTTTTCAGTATTGTCGCTTTTGCCATTCGGTATTTTCAAACAGGTTTTATTAAAATATTTTTTTAATCCCTCATTTTTTTTTTTATACTAACTGATTTTGCTTCTTCTTTGTAGGCACAATGACGTGTTGCTGTGATAAGTTGAACTTTATCAGGATTAATTTTTATCTACAAGTTTTTATAATTCTTTTATATCTTCTTCACTATCATTTATTTCATCCAGTAAAAAAATCTCAAGCCAAACTTCACCTTTAAAAACTCTCTTAAAACTCAACAAGTCCGTCTACCATTTTTATAAAAATCATATCTTTATTTGGTTGATTAATAATGTTAAAAGTTTCATAATTACCCGCATCAAGAGAAGTATAACAACATCGGCAAGTACAATATTTGAGCGTATTTCTTGTTTATAAAGTAACGAACGTTTGTTATAACACATACAGGTATATTGGTAATTTGTTTTATTTCATATATTAATTTTTTTTAAATCTTTATATAAAGTAGGTTTCACCTGTTTCCTGTAAAAGGTTATAAAATCTATATCTTTATAATTATGAAGTGCTTCTTAAGTTGAAAGATTACTTCATCGACACTGGCGAAACTTGAAAGCTCTGTGTTTTGTATTTTCTTCTTTACCAAGCTGACAGTAAATACAATTATAACTACAAGTTTTATATGGGATAACATCAATCCCAAAGAGTTTCCAAGTCTCTTTGATTTTACAGGACCAAAACATATTTTTTAGATATATTTTTTTATTATAATACTAACTTTTTGTTCCTCCTTATCGTGGCATTTCTATTTTCATTTGCTTAATAAAGCTCCTCTGCCAAAGGTTTTAATTCGTCATCGCTTGAACTTAATACAGAGAACGCAAATATATCCAAAATATTTGATTTTTATTTTTTACTGCCATATAACAAGCTTCTTAAAATTCCTTACAATGTTTTTCTACTTCTTTCGCTTTAAGCATATCAATTTTATTTAATACTATTATAGATTTTTTTTTCTGTAAGTTTTTTACTATAGAGTTTTAATTCTTTAATAGTTTTTTATAATCCTCAAAAGGCTCTTCACTTGAAATATCAATAATAAAAGCTAAAACAGATTTCGTTCAATGTGTCCCTAAAAATGTAAACCCAAGACCACTTCCTTTATGTGCTCCTTCAATAATACCCGGAATATCCGCTATAAAAAAGTTTCTATCAATATCCAAATAACATATACCAAGATTTTGAGTGAGTGTTGTAAAAGGATAACTTGCTATTTTTTGGATTTGCTCTTGTCATTCTAGAAAGAAAACTAGATTTACCCGCATTGGGGAAACCGACTAAACCAACATCAGCAATTATTTTTACTTCAAGGCGTACTTCCAAACTCTCCCCCTTTAAGACCGTGTTGTGCATAATCAGGGGCTTGATTTGTTGCTGTAGCATAAAACTTATTTCCCTTTCCGCCTTTTTTCTCCGTGTGCCAAAACAAATACATCATTTTTTTAGTTAAATCGACAAGTATTATATCTCTTCATCTTCATACTCTGAAACATTATATATAACTGTGCCAAGTGGTACTCTTATAATAAGGTCCCTTCCCCATTTTTGCCATCAGAAAGTCTCGCTGTTCCGGGTTCTCCATCTTTCCGCTCTGAATTTTTTTCTGCTTTTTATTCTTCCAAAACTATTTAAAGTTGAATCTACTTTGATTATAACATTACCCGCCGTACCACCATTACCACCATCAGGCCCCCCCATAGGTTACATGTGCCTCTTTTCTAAAACTTGTCGAACCTGCCCCACCGTTACCAGCCTCTGCAAGTAAAACTCACAACATCTACAAATTGTTCTATATCAATTATTACAAATCTCCTAATTAAACTATTATAATAAAATTACATATAATATCAAGTTTAACAACTCTTGATTTTTAGTTTAATTATTAATATACTAATATTAATGATTAAACTAAAAATAGAGTCCATGAATACTATAACTAAAAAAATATCTCAAAATGAATGATAAAAAATAAGTAAGCATTTTAATTCTGGATTTGTCTTATTTAATAATAAAAATAAAATTAAAGAAAATAAAAAAAAAATATTACATATGAAATTTTATAAGAATATTAATGTATATATTTATATACAAGAAAAAATGGTAAAATAAAAAATAAATTAAATACCAAACCATAAATTAGAATTAGTATTTTACTGC
>JAJTWR010000173.1:0-10715 GCA_021613335.1 Whitmania pigra
AGCCCCAGCCGCGCCGCAGCCAGCGCCAGCATCCGCCCCAGCTGGCCGCCGCCAAGAATGCCAATCGTATCGCCGGGAGAAAGGGGCGCGGGCCTGGCCATGCCGCTCAATCCTGCGGGGTTTCCGCCACCGCGGCGCTCTGGCGGGCGCGATAGCCCTCGAGCCGCTCGGCCAGGGCGGGATCGCTTAGCGCCAGGATCGCGGCGGCCATCAAACCGGCGTTGATCGCCCCGGCCTTGCCAATGGCCAAGGTGCCAACGGGAATGCCGCCCGGCATCTGCACGATGGAGAGCAGCGAATCCTGCCCCGAAAGCGCTTTGGATTCCACCGGCACCCAGCACCGGCAGCGTGGTGAGGGCTGCGGCCATGCCCGGCAGATGCGCGGCGCCGCCCGCCCCGCGATAATGACCTTGAACCCCTTAGCCTTGGCGCCGCGCGCGAAGGCATAGAGGCGTCGGGGGTGCGGTGGGCGGAAACGATGCGCGCCGCGAAGGTGACGCCGAGCATTTCGAGCGCCTCGGCGGCGTGGCGCATGGTTGGCCAATCGGACTGGCTGCCCATGATGATGGCAACGTCTGGCTTCACGTCTCGCCCCCCAGGAACGATCGCGCGCTCAGGCCGCCGCGCGACAAAGGAAGCTGTGCGAGTTAGGCGAAACAGCGCCGCTAGTCAAGCACCAATGCGGCAAGCGAGGCTCAGGCAATGATATCAGGGGTCAAGCGATCGGAGAGCTCGATCAACCGATCCTTGAGCTGGAGCTTACGCTTCTTGAGGCGCTGCAACCTGCAATTGATCGAAAGATCCGATCGCCTCGAGCGCAGCAATGGCCGCGTCAAGATCGCGGTGTGTTCGATATCAAGCCGATGCAACTCGGCCGCCAAATGCGCGTGCTCCTCCTCGGACAATTCCTTGCCATGCGGCCCCTCCCTCGCCCCGATTATTTTGACGCCATAACGGAACAAGCATCAAGCACCAACAAAGCTTTAATCCGCTGATAACGTCCGTGACGGTTGGCCGCCATCCAACCCCGTGCATAGAAAAAAGCCTTGCCGCACTCAAAGATGTGGCAAACTCCCCCTATCGGCAATCACGCAAGGAGGTATTTGCATGTCCAATGAGTCTCACATCGCCGAATTGGAGCGCAAGCACCAGGCTCTCGACAAGCAAATCCTGGAAGAATTGAACCACCCCAACCAAAATTCCACCAAAATTGCCCAAATGAAGCGTCAAAAGCGTGTCCTGAAGGATGAGATTCTCCGCCTCAAGCGGCCCTGCCTGAACCAACGCTTCATTGAGGCCGAGGGGGAGTGAAAACAGCGCGTAAATTTCCTGCCGTTTTTCCCCTGAAGGAAAACCTATTTTCCCCCCTGAAGGAAAGTCGCTGCGGCCCAGGGGCTGCGGCGACCATCACCTGCTGCGCGCCAGGGACACCGCCGCGCGCCGGGACCATGTGCAATCCCGGCCCGAATTTGCTCAATTCCACGCATAAGTTCCACGCATGCGCTCCAAATACGCGTTGCAGGCGCAAATTCCATGCCCTTTGCCTCATCCCCTTTGGCCTCATCGGGCCCTGGTGACGCTGCCCCTACAAGGCTTTTCGCCCGGCCCCTACAAGGCTTTGGCCCGCTCGCGCAAGGGCGAATTTCTGGATCTTGAGGTTGAGGTCTTGGGCAATTCGCAGAAGACCACCGTGCGCGGCACCTTGAAATGCGCCAGATGGCCACGGGCATAATCGATAATGTCCTGTCGCTGGCTGGGCACCCGGCCTGAGCTCGACAAAGGCGCAGGGCTCTCGCCCCATTTGGCATCGGGCCGCGCCACCACCGCCACCAGCATGACGGCGGGATGCTTGAAGAGAACATCCTCGACCTCGATGGAGGAGATATTCTCCCCGCCGGAAATGATAATGTCCTTGGAGCGATCCTTGAGCTGATATAGCCATCGGATGCATCACCGCCAGATCGCCGGAATGGAACCAGCCATGCGCGAAGGCCTCCGCGGTGGCCGCAGGGTTCTTGAGGTAGCCCTTCATCACGATATTGCCGCGGAAACATTACTTCGCCCATGGTCGTCCCGTCGGCGGGAACGGGTTGTAGCGTTTGCCGGATCGAGCACGGCCAGATCCTCAAGGCTGGGGTAATTGACCCCCTGGCGCGCCATTAGCTGGGCCCGCCGCGCCGGGCTCTCGGCCTCGAAGGCTTCTTCCATTCGTTGACGACCGAGGGACCATAGGTTTCCGTCAGACCATAGGCATGCACCACCTTGAAGCCGGCGCTGCGCATGGCGCCGACACGCTTTCGGGCGGCGGCGCGCCGCCGGTGATGACGGCAACCTCGTGGTCCAGCGCGCGCTTGTCCTCCTCCCGAGCGTTCAACATGGCCGACAGGACGATGGGCGCGCCGCAAAGATGCGTCACCTGTGCTCGGCGATGGCCTGATAGATGGCCGCGCGCGCACGTGGCGCAGGCAGACATGGGTGCCGAGCACGCTGGCCAGCGTCCAGGGAAAGCACCAACCGTTGCAATGGAACATCGGCAGGGTCCAGAGATAGACCGGCTTCTTGCCGAGATTGGCCCCACCGGCGTTGTTGAAGCACATCAGATAGGCGCTGCGGTGCGAATAGACCACGCCCTTGGGTTGGTGCCCGTGGTGCCGGAGGTGTAATTGAGCGTGATCGCATCCCCTCATCGGCGGGGCGCGAAAATTGGGCATGTGCATCCGCCCCGCGATGAAATGCTCCAAGCTCTCGTCGAAGAGACGCGGCGGAGCGACTTGCTTGCCATCCTCGATCCATTGCGGATCGCGCTCCTCGACGATACGCGGCGGGGTGGCCATGCCGGCGATGGCCGCCTGAAGCAAGGACGAAAATTCGGTATCGACGAAGCAGAACTTGGCCTCGCCATGGTCGAGAATGAAGCGCACCATTGCCGCATCAAGGCGCGTATTGATGGTGTTGAGCACAGCGCCCAGCATCGGCACGGCGTAATGCAGCTCCAGCATCAGCGGCGTATTGGGCAGCAGGGCCGCCACCGTGGTGCCCTTGGTGACACCGGCCTTACGCAATGCCGAGGCCAGCGCGCGGCAGCGGGCATGGAATTGGCCGTAGGAGAGGCGGCTGGAACCATGGATGACGGCGCAATACTCAGGCGCCATCTTGGCCGCGCGCTCCAGGAAGGTGATGGGCGTGAGCGGCTGGAATTGGCCGCGCAGCGCTCAAGATCCCCGGCATAGGCGTTGGGATCGGCGGGCTTGTGATCAGCACTCATCCCTGCGCTCCTCCATAACGTTTTTCCTCCATGAGGTTTTTCCTCCATAACGCTTTTGTATGGGGCCTTGTTTTCATTCGCCCCTTGCTGTCTGCGCCCAGCTCGCGGGCAGGGTCTATCGTCCATCTGACACTGCGCGAGGGGGGACGCCAAGGAAAAATTCGACAAAGCTCGCGCCGCGGGAAAAACACCCGAATCTGCCGATCGTGGCGCATGGTTTGGCATGCCGCATTGACTCGGGAACCTCGGCTGATACGAGAGCGCCAGCAGCAATCTTCCCAGCAAGGAACCTCATGATTTCTCGCGCCCAGCACGACGCTATGGCAATGCCATCCGCGCCCTTTCGATGGATGCCGTCCAGGCGGCGAATTCGGGCCACCCCGGCCTGCCGATGGGCGCGGCCGATATCGCCACCGTTCTTTTCCGCGAGCACCTGAAATACGATCCCGCCGATACCCGCTGGGCGATCGCGACCGCTTCATCCTTTCGGCCGGGCAGGCTCGATGCTGATCTATGCGCTGTTGCACCTCATCGGCGTCAAGGGCGTGGGCATGGAGGATCTCAAGGCCTTCCGTCAGCTCGGCTCGCGCACGCCGGGCAACCCCGAATTCGGCCATACCGAGGGGTGGAAACCACCACCGGCCCGCTCGGCCAGGGCATTGCCATGGCAACCGGTTTCGCGCTCAGCGAGGCGCTGCTCGCGCAGCGCTTCGCGCGCAAATTGGTCAACCATCAACCTATGTTCTCGCTTCCGATGGCGATCTGATGGAGGGCATCTCGCAGGAGGCGATCACCCTCGCCGGGCATTTGAAACTGGCCAAGCTGATCGTGCTGTGGGACGACAACGACATCTCGATCGATGGCCCGCTGGCGGTGGCGGATTCGACCGATCAGATCCGCCGCTTCGAAAGCGCGGGCTGGGCCGCTGAACGCATCGACGGCCATGACCCGCAAGCATCCACGCCGCCATCGAGCGCGCCAAGCAATCGGCCAGGCCGAGCCTGATCGCCTGCAAGACCACGATCGGTTACGGCTCGCCAATAAGGCGGGCACATCCGCCGCCCATGGCGCCCCGTCGGTGCGGATGAAATCAAGCTGACCAAGCAAAGGCTGGGCTGGAAACACGGCGCCTTCGAGATCCCGCAAGAGGTTTATGACCTCTGGAGCGTCGTCGGCCGGCGCGGCGCCGCCGCCCGCGCCGAATGGACGCGCCAGCTCGATGCCAAGCCGAAGATCAAGGCGAATTTCACCGCCGCCATGCGCGGCGAGCTGCCGAAGGCCTATGCCAAAGCGATCAAGGACTTCAAGGCCGCCGCCGCGGCCAAGCCGCAGGATGTGGCCACCCGCCGCGCCTCGGAAATGACGTTGGAGGCGATTTCCCCCACCCTGCCCGGCCTGATCTCCGGCTCGGCAGACCTGACCTCCTCCAACAATACCAAGACCAGGATATGGGCGCGGTCAAACCGGGTGATTTCTCGGGACGCTTCATCCATTACGGCATCCGCGAACACGCCATGGCCGCGGCGATGAATGGCATGGCCCTGCACGGCGGCCTTATTCCGGCTTCAGGCACCTTCCTCGTCTTCTCGGATTAACTGCCGCCCCGCGATCCGCCTCTCGGCGCTGATGCAGCAGCGCGGTCATCTACGTGATGACCCATGATTCCATCGGCGTCGGCGAGGACGGGCCGCCCACCAGCCGGTCGAGCAGATCGCCGCGCTGCGCGCCATCCCCAATCTCGATGTCTTCCGCCCCTGCGATGTCACCGAAACCGCCGAGAGCTGGGAGGCCGCGCTGGCCAATAGCGCCGGCCCCTCGGTCCTGGCTCTGACCCGCCAGAACCTGCCGCAGCTGCGCAAGGATGCCGGGGGCAAGAACCTCGCGCGCGCGGGGCTATGAGCTCATCGGCGCCGATGGCAAGGCGGATGTGACGATTTTCGCCTCGGGATCGGAGGTTTCCCTCGCGGTCAAGGCGCGGGCGCAACTGCTGGAGAGCGGCATTCTCGCCCGCGTCGTCTCGGTGCCTCGATCGACCGCTTCCTGCGCCAGGATGCGGCCTACCGCAAGAAGGTCATCGGCCGCGCCAAGGTCAAGATCGGCGTCGAGGCCGGGATACCCAATCCTGGGATGCGCTGATCGGCTCGGAGGGCAGCTTCATCGGCATGGAGGGCTTCGGCCCTCCGGCCCGGCAAGCCAAGTCTATGCGCATTTCGGCATTACCGCCGCGGCCATTGTCGCGGCGGCAAAGGCGAGGCTCGGGCGCTAGCGCCCGGCGTGGGGGAGGCTCGGGCGCCAGGTGCCCGGCCGTGGGGAAGGCTCGGGCGCTAGGCGCCCGGCGTGGGGAAGGCTCGGGCGCTAGGCGCCCGGTGTAGGGAGGCGCGGCGCTAGGCGCCCGGTGTAGGGATTGACAAGGGCAGGCCTGGCTGGGGTTTTCAGCCCCTATTCATATGGACCGCGCTTTGAAACCTTCGCTTTCCTTTCCCCAAGGGCTGGGCAGGGTTCAGAGCAGAGGCGTTCAGGGCTTAGTGTTCAGGGCAATCTGTTTCAAGACAAGCAAATTTCTAGGCAGGCACATCCAGGAGAGTGAAATGGCTGTTAAGGTAGCGATCAACGGGTTCGGGCGCATCGGCCGCAACGTGCTGCGGGCCATTGTGGAATCGGGTCGCAAGGACATCCAGGTCGTCGCGATTAACGATCTGGGCCGGTGGAAACCAACGCTCATCTCATGCGCTTTGACTCTGTGCACGGCAAGTTCCCCGCAGCGTGAGCGTTGCGGGCGATACGATTGATGTCGGCGGCGGCCCGATCAAGGTCACCGCCATCCGCAACCCGGCCGAGCTGCCGCACAAGGCGCTCGGGGTCGATATCGCCCTGGAATGCACCGGCATTTTCGTCTCGCGCGATAAGGCCGCCGCGCATCTCGAAGCCGGTGCCAAGCGCGTGATCGTCTCTGCCCCCTGCGATGGCGCCGATCTCACCGTCGTCTATGGCGTCAACCACCAGAAATTGACCAAGGACCACCTGGTCATTTCCAATGCCTCCTGCACCACCAATTGCCTGGCGCCGGTCGCCAAGGTGCTCAACGATGCCATCGGCATTGAGCGCGGCATGATGACCACCATCCATTCCTATACTGGTGACCAGCCGACGCTGGATACCATGCACAAGGACCTCTACCGCGGCCGCGCGCGGCGCTGTCGATGATCCCGACCTCGACCGGCGCAGCCAAGGCGGTCGGCCTCGTCCTGCCCGAACTCAACGGCAAGCTCGATGGCGGCGCCATCCGCGTGCCGACGCCCAATGTCTCGGTGGTGGATCTGAAGTTCGTCGCCAAGCGCGCGACCTCCAAGGAGGAGATCAACGCCGCGATCAAATCCGCCGCCGCCGAAGGCCCGCTCAAGGGCATCCTCGGCTATACCAATGCGCCGAATGTCTCGATCGATTTCAACCATGATCCGCATTCCTCGGTGTTCCACATGGACCAGACCAAGGTGATGGACGGCACGCTGTGCTCGATCCTGTCGTGGTATGACAATGAATGGGGCTTCTCGAACCGCAATGTCGGAATACGGCGGTGGCGCTGGCCAAGCTGATCTGAACCGTCCCTCGCCCCGCCGCATGCTATGCCGGCGGGGCTTGCCTTGCCCGTCCCGACCGAGCCCCGGTGTGGCGCGCAGGGCTGTTACCCCAGCCCTTTGCCGGGCGCATCCCCGCGTGTTCAGGAGGATAAAATGGCCCGTTTCAACAATCTCGACCGCCTGGATGCAAGGGCAAGCGCGTCCTGCTGCGCGTGGACCTCAACGTGCCGATGGAAGATGGGCGCGTTGGCGATGCCACCCGCCTCGAACGCATCCTCCCCACGCTGAAGGATATCGCGGGCAAGGGCGGCAAGGTGATCCTATTGGCGCATTTCGCGGCCGCCCCAAGGGCGAGACCTTCGCGGAGCGCGCCACGGCGAAAGACAGCCTCGCCCCGATCACCCAGGCCTTGCCGCGCGGCTCGGCCAGCCCATTGCCTTCGTCGCCAATTGCATCGGCCCGCAGGCCGAAGCCGCCGTGGCCGCGATGAAGGATGGTGACGTGCTGTGCCTCGAAAACACGCGTTTCCACAAGCAGGAGGAAAAGAACGGCAGCGATTTTGTCGCCGCGCTGGCCGGCTCGGCGATGCCTATGTCAATGACGCCTTTTCCGCCGCGCACCGCGCCCATGCCTCGACCGAGGGGCTGGCCCATGCGCTGCCGGCCTATGCCGGGCGCACCATGGAAGCCGAGCTCAACGCGCTTGAGGCCGCGCTCGGCGCCCCCAAGCGCCCTGTCATGGCCATTGTCGGCGGCGCCAAGGTTTCGACCAAGCTCGATCTGCTCGGCAATCTCGTCACCAAAGTCGATTGCCTCGTCATCGGCGGCGGCATGGCCAATACCTTTCTTGCCGCGCGCGGGGTCAAGTCGGAAAATCGCTCTGTGAGCACGATCTGGTGGAGACCGCGCGCGAGATCGAGAAAAAGGCCCAGGCGGCGGGCTGCGAAATCCTGCTGCCCGCAGATGGCCTGATGGCCAAGGAAATTTAAGGCCAACCCGCCCTATAGAGCTGCGGCGGTGGAGGAGGTCGCTGCGGACGAGATGATCCTCGATGCCGGGCCAGAAGCGGCGAAGGCAGTGATCGCCAAGCTTGCGGCGATGAAAACCCTGGTCTGGAATGGTCCGCTCGGCGCCTTCGAAATCGCCCCCTTCGACACCGCAACAGTGGCAATCGCCAGGGCGGCGGGCATCGCTCGCCAAGGCCGGCAAGCTGATTGCGGTCGCCGGCGGCGGCGACACCGTGGCGGCGCTCAACCATGCCGGCGTGGCGGATGAGATGACCTATGTCTCGACCGCCGGCGGCGCCTTCCTCGAATGGATGGAGGGCAGGAATTGCCCGGGGTCAAGGCGCTGCAGGGCTGATCCGCGCGCGGTTGCCGCATGTTTTCACTCACTGGCCCGCCCGCTGTCTGCGGGCCAAGCCGCGCGTTGAATTTTTTTTGAAAGGGAGATCCCCATGGCCCGCATCACGATGCGTCAACTGCTGGACCACGCCGCCGAACAGAATTATGGCGTCCCGGCGTTCAACATCAACAACATGGAACAGGCGCTGGCCATCATGGCGGCGGCGGATGCCTGCGATGGCCCCGGTCATCCTCCAGGCCTCGCGCGGGGCGCGCTCCTATGCCCATGACATCATGCTCAAGCATATGATGGATGCGCTCACCGAGATTTACCCGCATATCCCGGTATGCGTGCATCTCGATCACGGCAAACGAGCCCGCCACCTGCATGACGGCGATCCAGGCCGGCTTCACCTCGGTGATGATGGATGGCTCGCTGAAGGCCGATGGCAAGACACCCGGCGATTGGGATTATAACGTCGGCGTCACCAAGGCTGTCGTCGATATGGCGCATCTGGGCGGCATTTCCGTCGAAGGCGAGCTTGGCGTCCTCGGCAGCCTTGAGACCGGCGGAGGGCGAAAAGGATGGCCATGGCTTCGAGGGCAGCTCAGCCACGATCAACTCCTCACCAACCCTGATGAAGCCGTGAAATTCGTCAAGGAAACCAATGTTGATGCCCTGGCCATCGCCATGGGAACCTCCCATGGCGCCTATAAGTCACACCGCAAGCCGGATGGCAAGGTGCTGGCGATGCATGTGATCGAGGAAATCCATCGCAAGCTGCCCAATACCCATCTCGTGATGCACGGCTTCCTCCTCGGTGCCGCAGGACCCTCCAGGACAACATCAACAATACGGCGGCCAGATGAAGCCGACCTGGGGCGTGCCGGTGGAGGAGATCCAGCGCGGCATTAAGAACGGGTGCGCAAGATCAATATCGACACCGATAACCGCATGGCGTGACCGGGCAGATCCGCAGCTGCTCGCCGAGCAGCCCGGCGAATTCGACCCGCGCAAATACCTCAAGCCGGCCATGGAAGCGATGACCAAGCCTGTGGCAAACAGCGCTTCGAGGAGTTAAATTGCGCGCGGACAGGCCGGAAGATTAAAAAGATCATCCCCTTGGCCGATATGGCCAAGCTCTACGCCAAAGGCGCGCTAAACCCTAGGATCGCCTGAGACCTCGAAGGCCTCGCGGCCCGCCGGGCCTGGATCTGACCAGGCGCTGGCTTGCCCCTGCCCGAAGCCACGCCCTGGCGCGCTGCCGTTGAGCGGCCGCGGCAAGCCTGGGCTTGGGGCGGATTCGCGGGCCATAACGATATGGGGGCGACCGCCCGCCCGCGGCGGCATTCGCCCTTTTTCGTGTTTTCATGCGCTACACCCGGCATCGCCAGGGAGCCAAACCGATGATCCCGCAGATTTTCCTCATCACCCCGCCGATAGCCGACCCCGAGCCCTTCCGCCCCAAGCTGGAAAAGGTGCTCTCGACCCAGGCCATCGCCGTCGTGCTGCTGCGCCTTGCCGGCGAAAGCGCGCGCGATTGCGCTGCTCTCGCCACGGCGTTGAAAACTCTGGTCCAGGAAGCCGGCGCGGCCGCGCTGATCGAGGCCCCGCCGGACCTGCGCCTGGTGGCCCGGCTCGGGCTCGATGGCGTGCAGATCAAGCCAGCGGCGCGGCGCTGGGCGAGGCGATTTCTGATCTGCCTCAAGCCAGAGCGGATCGTCGGTGTCGCCGGGCTCAAGTCGCGCCATGAGGCGATGGAGGCCGGCGAGCGCGACATTGATTACCTGATGTGTTCGGCGAACCGCGCGGCGATGGCTCCTGCCTGCGCTGGCGCAGACGCTGGAGCGGCGCAATGGTGGGCCAGCATTTTTCAACCTGCCCTGCGTCGCCTATGCGCCCGAAGATCGCCGCCGTGGCGCCGCTGACGGCGACGGGGGCGGAATTCATCGCCCTGGGGAATGGGTGTTTGACGCCCCGGACCCGGGCGAGGTCATCGCCCAGGCCCGCCGCCGCCATCAGGCATCAAATGCCACCGCCCTCGATGGCCGCGCGGGCAAGGATAGCCGGCTCGGCCCCGCGCAAACAGATCGCCGCGCCGGCCCGCGAAAGCAAATTGCCTTAACGCGAAGGGCGCAAAGCGAATTCCCTCAAAGCGAATTTCCTCAAAGCGAATTTCCTCAAAGCGAATTTCCTCAAGCGAATTTCTCAAAAGCGAATTTCCTTGCCTTCGCGGCGGTTTTGCCGCACCACGCGGCCCTGCTGTTTTCAAGATCTGGTGCCCCATGCTGCGTTTCCCCGCTGATGAATGTGATGACGGCCGCCGCCGTCAAGGCCGGCAAATCGCTGCGGCGCGATTTCGCCGAGCTGCCTTCGCTAACAGATCTCCCGCAAGGGGCCGGGCGATGTTTCGTCTCCGAGGCGGATAGAAGGCTGAGCGCATCCTGTTCAGGAGCTGGAGCGGTCGCGCCCACGGCTAGGCTTCCTGATGGAGGAATCGGGCAGCGTGGAAGGCTCGGACAAGACGCA
>JAJTWR010000175.1:0-10991 GCA_021613335.1 Whitmania pigra
CATGGCATTCGAGGTTTTTGGCGTTGAGCCTTCAGCAGGTAAACTATCTAAAAGCCCTGGTGACGACGACGAAGTTTGCATAAACCTAGATTCTTTTGTTTTGTAAAAATCAAGAAGCGTGTTTCGCGTGATCGTAAAAATCCAAGGAAGAAACGGATACTGAGAGTTATACTTAAAGCGTGATCGATGGAGTGTTTTCAAAAGCATCCTGCAAAAGTTCTTGGGCATGACTGCTACTGACCTTTTTTTTCAGGTACTCAAAAATCCGCCTGAGTGGCGACGGTATAGAATTTCAAAGGCAGAAAAATCCCCACCTTGATAAAGCGTCATAAGCTCCTCATCTGAACGATCACTTATTTTTTTCACTCACCACCCTTAATTACGAGTTTCAGTCAGATTTTGTGACAGAATAGCAAAATCAGTCATAAAATCTAGTTAAAGCCGCCATTTAAGACGAGAATAGAAATTTTTTGTCACAAAACAAATAAATTAGTCGGATTAGAGGCATGGGAATTTTATTTTCCTCAGTTTTTTGATTGCTTACCCTTTTTAAGTTCAGAGCTGGCCAGGGCCAAGTCGGATGAGGCAGTGTTCTCAGGTCATGACCCTCTCTGCCTATTTAAGTAAAGTGCGGGAGCAAAACCTCGACCTTAATTGGAAGTGGCCAAACAAGAAAGCCTTGATGCTAAATCGGTGGGGCTTTCGCTCCCCATGCCCATGATCGGGTTTAATGAAATGAAAATGCAAGATGGAGATCGCGCTCGGGGATTTGAAGTGAGTTTTGGAATTCCCTTTCCGACCAAACTAAGAAGCGACCACTCCGCTCGAGGCTTTGCGGCAAGAGCCCAGGTCGAAAACCACCTAGCCCGACAAAATGAAATTTTAGCCCAAGCCAAAGTAATTTACTTTTCACTTTGGGCCGCCCAGGAGCGAATTGCACTTCTCACTGAAAAAATGAACATTATCAAAAATCATATAAACTTGCGAGATCTTCGGCTAGATCTGATAGCTTTGCTGGAATTCATGTTCTGCGGGCTGAGTCGGATCTGGATTTGCTGGAGAACGAAATTTTGTCAGCCGAGCAGATGCTGCGTGAAAAACAAAACGAAGCCGCTGTTTTTATAAATACAGACCCAGGCGCCAACGGAGCAGGCGGAATGGTCGCAACTGAACCGCCGCTATCAACGCCGCCGGTAAAGTTCTCCAAGGCCGATGCTTCAGCACCGATGAATCCCCTCAGGTTTCAAGCCTTTAAATTTTCCCTCGAGGATTTTCGTGAAAAAGAATCCGCAGCTAAGGCCTCATGGCTTCCAGACTTTAGTTTTCGCTACAAGGTGATGGGAGCATCAAACATGCCACGCTACAATGAATTCAGGGTAGGACTAACCCTACCGTTTATTTTTTTCTGGGAGCCAAGTGCCGAGTCTAAGGCTGCCAGCAACAAGAGGTTAATGGCCGAGTATGAGCTGGTAAAAAAACCACGAGCGATTACCTCAGACACAAAAAACCTTCAGTCAAAAACTTTATCTCTTAAAAAACAAATTGAATTCTCTAAAGAAAAACTTATTCCTCGTGCAGAAAAGGCATGAAGATTGTTCGAAACGTCGCCCCTCGGGATTTAGAAACTCTGCAGGATCGCCGTGAGACCATGGAGGCCTTTCCTGATTTAAAACTAAAACTTTTAGATCTTCGATTAGAGTATGAGCAGGCGATTTCATCTCTAGAAAAATATTGCCAGCCAGTAAAGCCGGGAAAGGTGAATCTAAAAATGAGTAAATCTAAAAGTGGGCTATTAAGTAAAAAACTGATGATCATTATTTTGTTCCTCGTCGTTCTTGGTTTTTTTTCTTTCAAAAATAATTTCCAGCAAGCAAGGCTCCGACAAAAACCTGCAAAAAAGCTCGCAAGAATCCCACAGAAAAATCTGCCCCATCTAAGGTCTACTACACCTGCTCCATGCATCCCCAAATCCATATGGAGCATCCAGGGGAGTGTCCCATTGCCACATGAAGCTGATTGCTGTTAAAGAAAATCCCGCCATTGAAGAAGCCGACAGGGACGACGAAAGAACTTCTGTGCAGGCCACAAACAAACAGCTAGGTCTGATGGGGCTTCAAAAAACCGAGGTGGAGATGATGACCCTTCAAGCAAAAATTCCTATCTCTGGACGATTTTTGTCTTCAACTTCCGTGGCTTTTCAGATTTACGAAAGCGATTTAAGATACGTGAAATCAGGTTTGGCATTTAAGGGTGAGAGCAGTTTTTATCCCGACGAAGAAATTTCTGGCGTGATCTCTTCGGTGGACTCCATTGTGGATCCTACCAGCCGAACGGGGGCGGTGCGAGTGGTGGCGCTATTAAAAAAGGACCGCGGGGTACTCCCTCAGAAACAGGATTCAGAGGTGGATATTGAAATTGAGTTAAAGAATCGAATTGCCATTCCTGAAGCTCCGTGCTTCACACAGGCTCTGGAGATTTCGTTTATGTGTTTAGTCCAAGCAACGAGAAACAAAATGAAAAAAAAGACTCAAAAAAATTTCACCCTCGCCCCTAACTCCACAAAAAAGTTACCCTAGGGTTAAAAACCGAGGGTTTTTACGATGTGCTCAGCGGAATCAAAGCCGGCGACGTCATCAGCTCAGGCCCCAATTTTCTAATTGACTCAGAAAGTAAAATCAGAGGAATTTCTGCGCCAAAAAAATCGCTACCAACGTGTCCTAAGGAGAGGCACTGGGACATTCCGATGTCCATGTGCATGCCAGGAAATGGCTAAATATAAAGGTTAATATATGATTCGAAAAATTATTTCATTTTCTGCCCACAACAGAATTCTCGTTCTGATGGTCGTGCTATTGGTTTCCCTCGTTGGAATTTATTCCCTCAAGCACATTCCCCTCGACGCCATTCCTGATCTTTCTGACACCCAGGTTATTATTTATTCTCGGTGGGATCGCTCGCCTGAAATTATGGAAAACCAAGTCACCTATCCCATCGTCTCTGCCATGCTAGGGGCTCCCAAGGTGAAATCAGTGCGGGGATTTTCTGACTACGGCTTCTCCTACGTGTATGTGATTTTTGAAGACGGGGGTTGATCTCTACTGGGCACGAAGCCGCGTGCTTGAAAGCATGAATCGAATTACTTCCCAAATTCCCCAGGGTGTGACCACTGAAATCGGGCCCGACGCCACAAGCGTTGGCTGGGTATATCAGTACGTCCTTCAAGATGAGTCAGGCCGATTTAACTCGGCGGATTTAAAATCCATGCAGGACTGGCTTTTGAATTTCAACTTCAGTCCGTCCCGGGAGTTGCCGAAGTTGCCGCCGTTGGTGGATTTGTAAAACAATATCAAATCAAAGTGGACCCCACAAAGCTCGCCCTCTTTCAGCTCACCATGGGTCAGGTGATGGAGGCTGTGAGAAATACCAATCAAGAAAGTGGAGGGCGCACCATTGAGTTCTCTGGAGCTGAGGCCATGGTGCGAAGCCGCGGCCTCGTGGACAAGGTCGAAGACATCGAAAACGCCGTGGTCAGTTACAACCCTCGAAGCCGCGCTCCTATCTTAGTCAAACAAGTGGCCACCGTGTCGGTGGGCCCAGAGATGAGACGGGGGATTACCGATTTTAACGGCCTCGGTGATGCCGTGGGTGGAATCATCGTCATGCGACAGGGTGAAAATGTTCCTGAAGTCATCGCCCTCGTTAAAGAAAAAATCGCCTCGATTCAAAAGCAGTACCTGAGGGAGTAAAAATAATTTCCGTTTACGATCGATCTGATTAATTGAGCGAGCCATCGATACCCTCAAAGGAACTCTCCTCGAGGAGCTCATCATTGTCAGTCTCATCATTTTGCTTTTTCTGTGGCACATTCCATCGGCCCTTGTTCCCATCATCACCATTCCCGTTTCATTTGCTTGCGTTTATTCCTCTTTATTATTTTGGTCTCACTTCTAACATCATGTCGCTGGCGGGGATTGCTATTTCCATCGGTTTCTCGTCGACGGCGCCATTGTGGAGTCGAAAACGCCTACCGCAAAATCCACCTCTGGAGAGAGGGCGGCCAAAAGGAAGATTTTTTCACGTGCGTCTCAGCGCCTTGATGGAGGTCGGCCCATCGGTGTTTTTCTCTTTACTAGTAATAGCCGTCGCCTTTCTGCCAATTTTTACTTTAGTTGATCAAGAAGGCAGACTTTTTAAACCCCTGGCTTTTTCAAAAAACTTTACCATGGCCATTGCGGCCCTTCTTGCCATCACCTTTGACCCTGCCATGCGAATGCTCTTTTCCCGCAGCGAACCTTTTAAAACAAAAAGTACAAATAGAATAAGAACTGTGGCTTAACCGCGTGGCCAATTCGATATTTGTTGGCACCATACTACTCCGAGCACAAGCACCCGATTAGCAAAAGACTTTTTAAAATTTACGAGCCAGTTCTTGAGTGGGTCTTTCGACACAAGAAAAAAAACCTTGGCACTGGCCTTTGCGGGAACTCTGTCGATCTTCCCCGGCATGTGGATGCTTGGCTCTGAATTTATGCCAACCCTTCACGAAGGAAGTCTTCTCTATATGCCAACGGCACTTCCTGGAATTTCGGTGACCGAGGCCCAGCGAGTACTAACTCTCCAGGACCAAAATTATTAAATCCTTCCCCGAGGTGGGACACCGTTTTTGGTAAAGCCGGCGTGCTGAAACCTCCACCGACACCGCTCCCGTGAGCATGGTGGAGACCACCATCGTGTTAAAACCAAAATCAGAGTGGAGAAAAGTAAACAGGTGGTACTCTTTTTTGCCAGAAATTTTAAAAGCCCCGTTTCAGCGAATTTGGCCTGAGGCCATCAGCGAAGAGAAGCTTGTTGACGAGATGAATGAAAAACTAAGTTTTTTAGGAATGCCAAAAATCTGGACGATGCCGATTAAAAATCGAATTGATATGCTATCGACGGGAATTCGAAGTCCCATCGGAATTAAAATTTTTGGTCCCGATCTAAAAGTGATTCAGTCCATTGGGCAAAACATCGAGAGAGAATTAAAAACTTTAGAGGCGACCCGAACAGTTGTGGCCGAGAGAATCGCCGGGGGATATTTTTTTAGATATCGATTTTGACCGCGAAAAACTTAAGATCTACGGCCTTCCCTCAAAGAAGCTCAGGATCAAGCCATGGCCTCCATCGGAGGAAGAAAACGTCTCTCAAATTCTTGCGGGAAGAGAGCGCTACCCCATCCAGGTTCGGTTAAGCCCATCCTTCAGACAAGATGAAAGCTCCATCAAGCGCGTGTTAATCACGACGCCAACAGGGGCGCAATTTCCACTTCGTGAAATCGCAAAAGTGCACTTCAAAATGGGCCCTCCATGATTCGAGACGAAAACGCCCAGCTCGTCGGTTACGTCTACGTGGATATTGATCTTTCTAAAATTGATGTGGGCACCTACGTCGCCCGCGCTAAAGAATTGCTGGAGAAAAAAGTTTCTGTGCCAAGCGGTTACGTCACCGCTGGAGTGGGCAGTTTGAAAACATGGAGAGAGTAAAGAGCGCCTGAAGATTGTCATTCCCATCACGCTGGTGCTGATTATTTTTCTTCTTTTTTTCAAACACCAAGTCCTGGGTGAAAACTTCCATTGTGCTTTTGGCGGTGCCCTTCTCTCTGATTGGTGCGGTTTGGATTTTAGTGTTTTTAGATTACCATTTATCCATTGCGGCCTGGGTGGGGATGATCGCGCTACTTGGGCTTGATGCCGAGACCGGAGTTTTTATGCTCATGTATTTAGATCTCGCCTATGAAGAACGAGTTAAAAATGGAAAAATGAAAACACTATCTGATTTAAAAAGCGCTGTGATCGAGGGGGCTGCCCACCGCGTTCGCCCAAAACTCATGACGGTGGCAGCGCTATTTATGGGACTGATTCCCATCATGTGGTCCACGGGAGCTGGGGCCGATGTCATGAAACGAGTCGCCGCCCCCATGATCGGTGGGCTCTTTACCTCGTTTCTTTTAGAGCTTTTAATTTATCCCGTTATTTTTTATCTCTGGAAGCAAAGGGCTTCCTCTAATTGCCACAACAAGTTATTGGCTTGAAATAGCCTAACTTTGCAGAAAATGCCTCTAATTTGAGATAATAGGCTTGGCATCTCGAAAGCACCAGTGGTAGAAGCTGGTTAAATCGTACATATGGCTAAGACGGTTGGAGGTATTTATATGAAGGTTATCACAACTAGAACTAAAACAGTCTCTCAGGTCATGTTAATGGCTCTCCTGCTTGGACTGATCTCGTTTATTTCTCCAACCAGGGCTCAGGCTGAAGTCTATCACTGTGAAATATTTGGAGAGTTCATCTAAAGCTCATCTACAACTCGTCCACAAAAGTTTTAATTGAAAAATCACCCATCACCGATGCAAAAAATATTTTGTGCATATTTCACGTCACGTGGTCAGCTCGAAGCTGACAACTCTAACGAATGCGGCGGGAAGGGTTGTGGCTGAAATTATCACCCAAGATCCAAATCCAGATATCTTTGCAGATTATTCGGCAGTGGCTGGTTATCCTTTGGCTTTAAATATTACGGAGTAGCTGGCAAAAGCTCTAGGTTTTTACTGGCAGGATGTGCGCTTCCTTCGGTTAGTCAAAAATAGTTTGAAGTAGTAATGGAGAATTTATGACGATAAAAAAATATTTTTCCACTTTATCCTTAGCAGCCACAACCGCCACCACCACCTCCGCCCTCACCGCCTTCATCATCACCACCATCATTGCAATGTCACTGATATCACCTAAGGCCCAAGCACTGGTTTTTAACTGTTCGTTTCTGGGTCAAACTTTTGGGATAATTTACGACTCATCCACCAAAAAACTCACCGAGAGATTTGAGCGGATGGCACCCAAAGGGTTTAGAAAAACCTACCCGGGAACCTTTGACATTGATGTGGATAGTTCTGGAGCGATTCTTATAAAAAACGACCTCGGTTTTGCCATAGCTAGAATTTCCTACTACCGACTATTCTATCAGGCACTGAAACTTTTTTTGATCCCTATGTGGTTGAATACGCAAGACCCTGGGGTTCGCTTAAGGGACCAAAAAGTAAGGTCCTACATGGTGGATGTGTATCAAGTGAAAATCCTCCTGGACGCCCTCCTGAGGCCCAAGATCCTTTGCTTCCAGCAGATCCCTACGGTGTCGAGAATACTAAAAGAAATACTAAACCAAACTAATTCTGCTTAAACGTAAGTTACCGTTAAAAGCCCATGCTGCCGTAGAATCTACGGCGCGCTCACTCTTAGACTTGCCCTTACCGCGCCAAGGGCGTTCACGACACCGGCTCCGTATTCATTTCTTCGATTGTCTGTACTGGGGTAAAGCTGGTTGTGGATTTAATAATAGAGCTAATTTGCTCAGGCCCCAGGGCCGGGTTAGCTGTCTTCACAAGGGCGGCAATTCCAGCAACGTAGGGAGCAGCCATGGAGGTACCGCTAGACTCTTTGTAGTTACCAAAGATGATACTCGACTTCAAGTCAGTTTAGACCCAGTGTGAAGGATCTTCTCTAGAGCTAATCCATCTTCAGGGTAAACAGAAAAAATACGAAAAGAGTTTTACTCAGTTTTTTTGGAGAGATCATCAATTTTGATTTTGATTTTGACTCTGATTGCGAACTTTTGCTTCTTTTAAAAGTTTTGCAAAATCGATAACTAACTTTTTTCGTTGAAAGTAAGACTTGTGCTTTCCTAATTCTTTCTCTCGATCAATGGGCTGAAAGGAGTAACTAGGATTTTCGATAATAGCTTCATCACTATAAAAAATAAGGCCTAGAATTTGATGGCTCATGAGTTTATAATAAACTTCAATAAGCTCAGAAACTTCCGGAGCATTAGAAAAAAGTTCTTCCCCAAAGCCTTACCGATTACTCCAGACAGCTTTACAAGCACAAACTTTCCCTCTAAAAGGGCGGCCACTTCAGATGGGTTTGACTGACCACCTAGCACGGAGTTGTAGTCTACAATTTCCCCGGTGATAGTAATTTTTTTACCTTGAAATTTGGATCGGTGAAGTCGCTAACTGTAAGGGCGTTATCAAACAAAATCTTTTTAGACAGCTTCTGACCATCTACAAAGAGATCGTTGTTTTTTAACCGTTCC
Source organism: Whitmania pigra (assembly GCA_021613335.1). NCBI lineage: Eukaryota > Metazoa > Annelida > Clitellata > Hirudinida > Haemopidae > Whitmania > Whitmania pigra. The sequence continues at coordinate 8,125 of JAJTWR010000175.1, forward strand.
AAATCCTCGAGGAACAGCGGAGACAATACGATAACCAGGTGCGACCACACTTAAATTTTGGACCCACTGTGAAAACGGGGCCCTATGGATTTCGGCCTTTCCAGATTCAGATCTAAATACACCCACGGCCCCCACCGACAGAACACCTGGTATTCCAGAGGGAAAGGCCACTCCACAAAAGCTGATGTCTGTCAATGAGCTGGCGCCTTTTTTCTTCTGTGAGATCTTCCAGATAGGAAACTCCCTTGGGTAAAATACATTCAGAGGGATTAGGAGTGTACTTTGGTTCCAGAGCCGAGTTCCAGAAGAGGCGACAACAGTTACACCGGCAGCCATGGCCTTTTGGATGGCATGGTGGTGACTTTTTGAGGGAAGGGGATAACGACTTCCGAGAGACATATTAATGACATCAACTTTTTTTCTATGGCCCAGTTGATGGCCTTGGCCACATTGGCAATAAAGTTAGGCCACCGGACCCACTGCTGCCAATTACTTTTGCGACATAAAGCTGGGAGTGGGGTGCTACACCATGAACAATGACGTTGAGGTTGTTTGAGAGGTTAATCTTTACGGGGTTTCCTAAAATGATGGCGGCAACATGTGTGCCGTGACCAAGCTCATCTCTGACATCAGTATTTTGCCTGTGAGGTTTGAAAAGTCTTTAATGACGTTACATCAGTCTCATCAATAAAATTCCTTCCGTTCTGAGGATTAAAGCGACCTACAATAGAAGGGTGTTCAGCATCTATACCTGAATCCACAACAAGAACTTTGGGCACATAGGATTTATTGGCGGCTCGCAATGTTTTCAGAGCCTGCTTAGTCTGAAGAAGAAGTCAGCACCCCAAGTAAATAGGGAAGGTTGAGTGAACCTTTCTGTTACTTGGGCTTTCGCACACAAATTAAAAGCGATGAAAAAAATAAAAAACATGAGACGAAGGGGATTAACGAATGGGATTAATTTGCGTTGAAGTTGAAAATTCATTTTCTTAGGCCTCCCCTTATTTAGCTTTCTGAGACAATAAAAATTTTATGGTAACTTTGAGTAAAAAAAAACCGGAGATCAGTCTCCGGTTTTTATGGCTCTATTTTAAACTTAACATTCAACTTAACATTCAAACCTAACATTGAGCTGATTGCTTAATGTGCTGGTTACCCAGAGGCTCCGCTATTTACTAGCGAGGCGAGCTGTGGACTTAACACCTAGTGCGGCTTTAACTGCACGAAGAGCGTTGGCTACCAGCTCCGAACTGGTTTCCACGGTTATCAGCCTTAGGGTCAAGGACGCTTGTAGTTCTGATAAGAGTAAAAATTGTGTGGTGGTAAGAGCTGGGTTCGCCGCCTTCACAAGAGCCACAATGCCTGTAACAAATGGTGAAGACATTGAAGTTCCGTCAAATGCAGCGAAGTCACCAATCTGAAGGTCGAGTTCAGGCTGATCTTTTCCACCTGCTTTTAAAGATTCTCTGATAACAGCTCCAGATTTTGGAGAAACAGCAAACACTCTAAACATTTCAACGTTAATTTCATGAGTAGTTTGGTCAGTAACAAGCTTCTTAAAGTCGATAACAATTTTCTTTTCTTCTGCGGTTTGGTTCAAATCCTAAGGCCGTTTGAGATTCGCCTCGATCATCTTTAATACCAATGGCAGGTTTAGCAATCTCGGCCTGTTCTGCGTAAATAAGAACGCCAAGAGCTTTAAGTTTAGCTAGTAGATTAATACTTAATTGAAGGTCAATTTTGGGCTTTTTTCACCTCAGCCGGAGTTGCCTCTTGAGAAAGACTGTTTGCTGCTTTTACAAGTACAAACTTCCCTTTCACGCTAGCTGCAATCTCTGCAGGATCGGTTTTTCCTGCAATGGCACTATCAAAGTCTACAATATCACCGGTAACAACGTTTTGTTTGCCAGAGTATTCTGGAGTTGTTTTTGGGGGTAAAATAGTAAAAACACAGGTAATTTTGCAGCTTTTGAGCCAAGATTGATCACGTTTGTCGTATCAATTCCTGCGCCTCGGGTAACGGCTGAAACTATTTGTGAACCTGGAGCGCTGATAACTAAGTTTGGTCCCCACTGAGAGAAGGAGGTGACTTGAATTGAAGCTGGGCCGCCTTCTTCAGGAATGGCAAGACCAACGGCGCCCACAGAAATAACTCCTGGGGTTGCTGCAGGTAGGCGACGCCGCAAACTTTTTTCGAAGCCTCTGCTTCAAGTAACACTCTTTTTGTTAGATCGTCTTCAAATTGAACGCCTGCTCTAAAAGTACAGTCTGCAGGGTTTGGTGAAAATGTGTATCTATTCATCATCAGCAGAGTTTCCAGAAGAAGCAACGACGGTAACTCCTGCTTCAAGTGCTTTCTTGATGGCACAAGTGGGTGCTTTTTACTGGTAATGGAATCGTTGAACCCAAAGACATATTAATCACGTCCGCTTTGATTCCAATTCCCCAGTTGATGCCTTTAGCAATCGCTGCAGAACTCATGTCGCCATTAGCATTTGAAACTTTCGCAAAATAAAGCTGAGAAAAGGGAGCCACGCCGTGAATAACCCCAGCACCAAGGGCCGCGCCCTTTAGTTGCACTGGATTTCTTAAAGCAATAGCTGAAACGTGAGTGCCGTGTTCAGAGTCTCCAGAGACATCAGAGTCATTTAAGGCAAAGGACTGAGTTGTGGTTTTAACTGCCTTTACTTGTCAGCAAAGTTTCTGCCATTCTCAGGTTTAAATCGTCCCACAATTGATTGATGTTTAGCATCTAATCCAGAGTCGATGACTAGTACCTTTGGAATGTACGCAAACACACCGGAAGCTTTTAAGTTCTCAGGGCTGGCTCTACATCAAGGACATCTGATCCCCAGGTCAACGCTTGA
>JAJTWR010000177.1:0-10934 GCA_021613335.1 Whitmania pigra
CAACATATCTAGCCATATAGCACGCACTTCTATCAACCTTTGATGGGTCTTTGCCGCTAAAAGCTCCGCCACCGTGTCCGCCGGGTCCGCCATAAGTATCGACTATAATTTTTCTTCCTGTAAGTCCGCAATCTCCCATTGGTCCGCCGATAATAAATGAACCTGTTGGATTAATAAAATATTTTGTGTCTTTATCCGCATGTTTCAGGACAAACTTCTTTAATAACATATTTAAATATGTCTTCTTCTATTTGTTTGTGTGAAATATCTTTTGCATGCTGACTTGATATAACTACATACGCGTCTATTCTTTTTGCTACACCGTCTTTGTATTCAACGGTAACTTGTGATTTTCCGTCGGGGCGAAGATAATTTAATTTATTGCTCTTTCTTACAAAGTTAGTTTTTCCGCAAGGCGGTGGCGAGGTGAGTTGTGAGCGGCATAAGTTCTTTGGTCTCGTCTACTGCATAACCAAACATTATACCTTGATCGCCTGCACCAAGTGTTTTTGTTAAATAACCCTTTACCACCTGCAGAAACTCCCATATCAATATCCGGTGATTGCTCATGTACCGATTCTATAACGGCACAAGTTTCACAATCAAAGCCCATATCGCTATGTGTATAGCCTATTCTTTTAATAGTTTCTCTTGCAATTTTTTGATATTTTATATTTGCCTTTGTGGTAATTTCTCCGGCTATAAAAATTATACCAGTTTTTGCTAGAGTCTCACAAGCAACGCGAGAGTTAACATCCTCTCTTAGACAAGCGTCTAATATAGCATCGCTTATAGCATCACACATTTTATCAGGGTGCCCTTCAGTTACCGACTCTGATGAAAAGTGATAGTTTTTTTGATCTCTGACATTTTTTTTCCTTATTTTGAATTTTAAAAAATAAAACCAGATGCTAATTGATGATATTTATTTAATGAGAGTAATACTACAATATTTAAAAAAATAGTCAATTAAAATTTTTAGGTAATTTCCTATCTAAATAAATTTTTAGCCTTTTGTATAACTTTTGACGCAATTTCTAGCTGTTGTATTTTGGAATACCCGCTTTTTAAAAACTAAAAATCATCTAATATGTATAGCTCAAAACACAGCTTAAAAATACTATAAGCATTGACTAATTGAAATTATTCAATTATAATAAATAAAATAGACTATAGTTTTAAAAAGTATTTATAATAAATATTTTGCTCATTAATTTTAAAAAAATTAAATAATAATCCAAGGGGTTAAAAGATTATGAAAGAATCTTATAAAGAAAGAATGGAAAAAACGCTTGCAGGTCTACAAAATGATTTAAAAGGAATAGGACAGGAATAGCTAATGCTTCTTCTATACTACTCAGTAAGAGTGGAAGCCTATGGTAACAGTACACCTATTAAACAAGTAGGCACATTTCTACTCCTGATTCCAAAACAATAATAGTGCAGCCCTTTTGATAAAACTTTGGCAGGCGAAATAGAAAAAGCTATACAAAAAGCAGATTTAGGGTTTAATCCTTTCAATGAAAATGGAAATATAAGAAAAGTATCCCCGAGCTTACTAAAGAAAGGAGAGACACACTTAAAAAAGGTGTACGCCATAGGGGTGAAGAAGCTAAAGTAGCTATAAGAAATATACGTCGTGATGAAAAGACTTTATCAAAAAAATTTAAAAGATAAAAAAATAACGGAAGACGAAGCAAAAACTCTTGAAAAAAAAGTTCAAACAGAATACATACGATTGTATACATCAAAAAATAGATGATTCGTTAAATGCAAAAGAAAAAAGCTTGATTCTATTTAAAAAATAAAATAAAAAGAGTTTAAAAAATTGTAGATGCAAAAAAAATGATGATAACAATAATATATATCATATAGCCATAATTATGGACGGCAATGGTAGGTGGGCAAAGTCGAAAAATAAAAGCAGAAGCGAAGGGCATAGAGCCGGAAGTAAAAATGGTATAAAGATAGTAGAAGCAGCAGGTGAAAACAGTGTAAAGTTTCTAACTCTATAATGCATTTTCAACAGAAAACTGGAAACGTCCTGAAGAGAAAAGAAAAGCACTATTTAAACTTCTTAATGAGTTTTATAAAAAAGAAATAGACAGTCTAATAAAAAACAATATACTGGTAAAACATATAGGCGATATTTCGCGTTTTTCCAAAAGATACAATAAAATAATAGAAGAAACCGAAAAAAAAACAAAAGAAAAATGCAATAAACCAACACTTACTGTAGTTCTTTTTCTTTAAATTATGGCTCACACGATGAAATGAAAAGAGCTGTAAAAATATAAGCAAGCGATGTAAAAAACGGTAAATAGAAATAGTAATATAGATGAAAAAACTATATCATCTTATCTTGACACAGCCTTTATTCCAAATCCTGATTTAATTATAAGAACTTCGGGAGAATATAGGTTAAGCAATTTTCTTTTATATCAGGCTTCATACAGTGGAATTATATTTTACAGCTACTCTGTGGCCCGATTTTTTCTAAGAAGAGTTTAATAAAATAATAGAAGATTATAAAAAAAAGAAATAGACGCTATGGAGGGCTTTAGTATTATGGTTAAGAGAATATTGTTTGCTTTGATTTTAATTCCTTTTTTACCAATAATTTACAATAACAGACTTATAGTTCTTTTTAATATAACTATAATTGCTATGTCTTTAATCTCAACTTGGGAAATATTTTATATGGCAAAAATACATAGGCAAAAAAACCTTAGAACTATCGTTGTTACAATGGCTTTTATGGTGTTTGCTTATATAGTAACTATATGTGGTATTGAGCTTTTTATAAGCGGAGATTTTTCGCCTCTCTATAAAGTTATAACAAATTACCGTTCATATTCACATGAGTTAGCTTTTGTTTTGATATTTATATTTATCGCTACTCTTTTTCTTATTAATATGATAAAAGTTGACACAAGCAGTTTGAAGAAAGAGGGAGAGCAATACTTACATCGATATTTATTTTTATTTATATAGGAATTGGTTTTGGGCATATAACTTTAATACCTATATGCCTTCGGGAAAATATTTTATAATTTATTCTTTTATGTTCATGGCTTGGAGATGCAGGCGGATATTTTATTGGAAGATCATTTGGGACGACACAAAATGTGCAATTCAGCTTCACCAAATAAAAGCTATGAGGGACTGCTTGGTATGTTTCTTTTTACAATTCTTTTTATGCTTCTATTCAATTACCTTTCCAAAAAAGGTCTTTTAATTATGTTTTTTCGGAGAGAATATTATGCAATATTCTACACTTAAAATGTTTGTATTAACAATATTATTTACATTAACCGGATTTCTGGTGATATGGGAGAAAGTCTTGTAAAGAGAATGTATGAAACAAAAGATTCAAGCAAAATGTTTCCCGGTCACGGTGGAGTATTTGATGTGTTTGACAGTGTAATACTAACAGCTCCTATCGCATATTATGTCTATGTTTTTTATTTCATAAAAATTTAAAAAACAATAAAAATTACTGTTTTTGTATTATGTAAGACCGTTTTTTATTTGTAATAAAAGTTTTATAGTTATTTGTTTGTGTTATAATAAATATATAAAAGTATTTATATATTGACATAAAAGTCTATTAAGTATATATTAATATACTGTGATTTTTGTTTTTTTCGAGATTAAACTCACAATAAAACAGCTAACCGTCTAATTTATATAACTGTGGAGATAAAAATATGCAAGAAATAGACAATAAAATAGTAGATGAATCTCTTAAAAAACACGGCATAAGACAGGCTTCAATCATACCTGTTCTTCAAGATATACAACATAAATACCGCTACCTACCACTTTCTCTTTTAAGCTATGCTGCCAAAAAGATAGGTGTAAGTGAGGCTAAAATATTTGGGGTAGCAACTTTTTATGAAAACTTTTCTTTTGAACCGAAAGGAAAATATTTGTAAAAATTTGTGATGGGAACAGCTTTGTCATGTAAGAAAATCAATCCCTATTTTAACACTCTACAAAAAGAACTTAACTTAATAAAACAAAAAAAACAACAGAGGATTTACTTTTTACTCTTGAAACAGTAAGTTGTCTTGGTGCTTGTGGACTTGCCCCTGTTATAACAGTAAACGATAAAGTTCACCCTGCAATGACACCTGAAAAAACAGTTGAATTAATTAATACACTTAAGGAACAGAAATGAAAACTATGATAAAAAATTCAAGAGAACTTCAAGAATATAGAGAAGATTGTATAGCTGTTATGGGCAGCCAAAAAAGAAGTATATTAATTTGCGGTGGAACAGGCTGTGTATCAGGCGGAAGTCTTTTAATTTTTGATAAGTTTATAGAACTGGCTAAAAATACAGATATTAAAGTCGCACTAAAAGAAGAAGGTACTATTGGCGTAAAAAAAAGCGGCTGTCATGGTTTTTTGTGAAATCGGACCTCTTGTTTTAATAGAGCCTTTTGGATTTTTATATGTAAAAGTTAGGAAGAAGATTGTGAAGAGCTATGGATGAAACTGTTATAAAAGGTGAGCCTATAGACCGCTTAATGTATAAGTTTAATAATATAGTTTTTGAAAACAGACACGATATACCCTTCTACAGCAAACAGACAAGACTTGTATTAAGAAATTGCGGAGCAATAGATGCTGAATCTATAGACGAATTTTAGCAATAGGTGGTTATAGAGCATTAGAGAAATCGCTTTTTAATTTAAATGCTGATGAAATTATAAAAAACAATAAATGAAGCGGCTTAAGAGGACGTGGGGGCGGAGGCTTTCCTACAGGACGTAAATGGTCTCAAGTAAAAAGACAAGCGGAAAATACAACAATATATAGTCTGTAACGGAGACGAGGGCGACCCAGGTGCTTTTATGGACAGAAGCATAATGGAAGGTGACCCACACAGAATGATAGAAGGTATGACAATAGCAGCTATAGCTACAGGAGCTGAAGATGGCTATATATAGTGAGAGCTGAATATCCTATGGCTGTTGAGAGATTAAGAATTGCCATAGAACAAGCAGAAAAATATGGACTACTTGGTGACAATATATTAAACTCAGGAAAAAGCTTTAGGCTTCGTATTATCAAGGAGCAGGTGCATTTGTATGCGGAGAAGGCTCTGCGATGACTGCTTCTATTGAAGGAAATCGAGGAACACCAAGAACAAAACCGCCTCGTACCGTTGAACAGGGATTATTCGGAAAACCAACAGTGCTAACAATGTTGAAACTTTCGCCAATGTGCCAAGTATAATAAATCACGGAGTTGACTGGTATAGAAGTATCGGTACCCCAAATAGTCCGGGACAAAGGCATTTGCATTAACAGGAAATGTTAAAAATACAGGATTAATAGAAGTGCCAATGGGTACTACCTTAAAAGAAATAATTTTTGATATAGGTGGCGGAATTAAAAATGATAAAAAGTTTAAAGCGGTACAAATCGGAGGACCATCAGGTGGCTGTCTTACAGAAGAGCATTTAGACCTTCCTCTTGATTTTGACAGTCTCACAAAACTTGGTGCTATGATAGGAAGCGGTGGACTTGTAGTAGTAGATGAAGATACCTGTATGATAGAAATAGCTCGATATTTTATGAACTTCACACAAAACGAAAGTTGCGGTAAATGTGTACCTTGTCGTGAAGGAACAAGAAGAATGCTTGAAATACTTGAGCGTATAGTGTCGGGAAAAGGTAAAGAAGATGATTTGGATTTACTTGAAGAGTTGTCAGACACTATAACAAAAACTTCTCTTTGCGGTTTAGGTAAATCGGCAGCTTATCCTGTTATGAGTACGCTTAAATATTTCAGAGATGAGTATATAGCACATGTTAAAGATAAACGTTGCCCATCGCATGTTTGTCAAGGATTAAAAAGAATAGTTATAATACCTGAAGAGTGTAAAGGGTGTACAAAGTGTGCACGTATTTTTGCCCTGTTCAAGCTATAAACGGAAAATTAAAAGAATTACATACTATAGATCAAGATAAATGTATAAAATGCGGCGCCTGTTTTTGAAGGCTGTAATTTCAAAGCTATTAAGGAGACATTTTAATGGAATATGTATATATAGATAATATAAGAGTTCCTATGGAAGGGGAAAGAAATCTTTTATCATTAATAAGAAAAGCAGGAATTGAGCTTCCTACTTTCTCTGTTATCACTCAGAACTCTCCACTTACGGAGCATGCAGAATGTGCGTTGTGGAAAACGAAAAAGGAAGCATTATGGCGAGCTGTTCTGAAATTCCTTGGGACGGTATGAAAGTTTTTACAAATACACCCAAACTTCAAAAACACAGAAAAATGATTTAGAGCTTCTTCTTGCCGCTCATTGTCGTGATTGCACAGTATGTGAAAAAAGCGGAAAATGTGTTTTACAATCTCTTGCCCACAGATACGGAGTGAAAAATATACGCTTTTCTGATTACAGAGATAAAATAGAAGCTGATGATTCAAGTAAATGTATAGTACGCGATCCTTCAAAATGTATACTTTGCGGAGATTGTGTCAGAATGTGTGAAGAAATACAAGCTATGGGAGTTTTAGAGTTTATAGACAGAGGCTCTCATTCATATATTGCCGCATCATTTGACAGAAAAATGGAAGGAACAAACTGTGTAGGTTGCGGTCAATGTGCAGCGGTTTGCCCTACTGCCGCTATAACTGTTAAAAATGATACAGAGAAAGTGTGGAAGGCTCTCGGAAATAAAAATTTAAGAGTAATTGCCCAAATTGCCCCTGCTGTTCGCGTTGCCATAGGTGAGGAGTTTGGAGATTTAAAACTCGGTGAAAACTTAAACGGAAAGATAGTTAATGCATTAAAACGTTTAGGTTTGACGAAGTATATGATACTAACCTTGGAGCAGATTTAACAATTTTTGAAGAGTTTAAAGAGTTTTCAAAGAAAGAAAAGAAAAAGGCTTTTACAGGTACAATGTTTAACAATTGTTGTCCTGCTTGGGTGCTTTTCTGTGAAGAGAAATATCACGAATTTTTACCGAATCTTTCAAGTTGTAAAAGCCCTATACAAATGCTTGGAGCAATATGTCGTGAGTTTTTATAATAATATGAGAACTGTTGATGGAATGGATACATTTATAGTATCTTTACTCCTTGTACTGCTAAAAAAGCAGAAGCTGCAAGAGAAGAGTTTTCAAGAGAAGGGCGACCTGATGTTGATGTAACAATAACTACTCAAGAGCTTGTTCTGATGATAAAAGAAGCAGGAATTGAATTTTTTAAATATTGAACCTGAATCTCCGAGTATGCCTTTTGGTCTTTCATCGGGATCAGGTGCTTTGTTTGGAGTAACAGGCGGAGTTATGGAAGCGGCACTTAGGTTAATAGTTAAAGAAAGAACAGGGGAGGTGTTACGAGAAATATCATTTAGCGGAATAAGAGGTCTTGGGGTACAAAAGAGGCTTAATAATAAGTGGGTGAAAATGACGATTAAAAGTTGCCGTGGTAAGCGGACTTAAAAATGCAGAAATTCTTCTTCAAAAAATAAAATCGGGTGAAGTACATTATGATTTTGTTGAAGTTATGGCTTGCCGTGGAGGCTGTATAGCTGGAGCGGGTCAACCATATACTTATGAGAGGAAAGTAAAAGAAGCAAGAGCATTCGGTATATATCAAATAGATCAAACAAGCCAGATAAAACGTTCTGAAGAAAATCCGGTGCTTATATCCCTATACAATGGAATATTAAAAGGAAAAACACACGAGCTTTTGCATTGTCCTTCTCATAAACCAAAAGAGAGAAGTTAAAAGAGTTTTCATTTTTAAAATTTTTGTTAAATTATATAAGGAGCGTATGTCTATGAAAAAAATTGAAGTTTGTGTCGGTACTGGCTTGTTATTTAAAGGGTTCTTACAACATTATAGAAAAAATTCAGGATATGGCGGAAAAAAACGGTATAGCAAAAGATCTTGATGTATCTGCAGTTTTTTGCCTAGGTAAATGTGCTGACAAAGGTGCCAGTATACGCATAGGTGAGGCTGAAATACATTCTGTAATCCCTGATAATCTCGAAACTTTTTTTAAGGAATATATTTTAAAATGATTTATTTTGAACAACTAAATGAATACTCTCAATATAGAGATTTTACAAAAAATTTATGAAGAGGCGTTTCCAAATGATGAAAGACGCGATTTTAATGAGGCAGTTGAGCTTCAAAAAAAACAAAGAATACTTTCTTTTATCTTGTAAAAGATGATGAGACTCCTGTAGGTGTATGTGTTCTGTGGAAATTTTGACTCTTATGTTTTTATAGAGCATCTTGCTATAGATAAATCTATGAGAGGTAAAAATTACGGTACGGTTCAACAGTAATGGAGTATATTAAAAATAAGTATAAAAAAAATATTTTCTTTGAAGTTGAGCCTGCTGAATTGGGTGGGTTGCTAAAATAAGAATAAATTGGTATGAAAAACTCGGGTTTGTATTAAATGAATGGAATTTTTTGATGCCAGCTCTTGCTGAAGGTAAGAAACCTATGGTTCTCAAAATTATGTCTCAACATCTTTTATCAAAAATCGAGTTTAATCATATAACAGAATTACTTTATAATTATGTTTATAGCGGTAAAAAGAATGTGGATTAACAATTTAAGTTTATATTCTTTTTGCCGTTAATTTTATATAACTATATATAAGCCTTTATAATTATTTGCAAGATAATATTATTTAAATAAAGGTTTAGTTTTTTAACTTAAGGATATAGGCATTATGGCAAATATTTCTCTAAAGTTTATGGATGTGCGTTTTATTAATCCATTCATAACTTCTCTTGTTTCTATATTTTCCGAAATGGCTGGACTTACTATGGAAAAAGGAGCTTTAGTTAAAGGTCAAGGTAGAAAACTTTTTCCGGTTATGGTGTGGCTATCGGAGTTACAGGCGATGTTTCGGGACAGATACTTTATGAGTTTCCTGAAAGTTTTTCTATGACCTTAACAGAAATACTTACAGAAAAAAAACGTTCGGAATACGATAGCGAGGAAGAATTTGACGATATGATGGCGTAGTGTTATAAACGAAATGGGAAATACTATAAGCGGACTTTCTATAACAAAACTTTCCGAAGAAAAATATAATTGTGATATAACCCCCGCCTATTTTATATTATGGAAAAGAAATACAAGTTATACCGAGAAACCTTCAAACCGTTATAATTCCTTTTCAATCGAGCATAGGTTTTGTAAGCGTAAATATTGCTATGGATATGTAAAAATGATAATATATCTTCTGCGTGGATTTTTTCTTATAGCTATTGGTATAATATCGCTGGTTAGCCCAATATAGGGCGTTCGGTATTCATTTATATATTCGCTGTTTTGCTTCTTTCTATGGGAATTATGCAAATAATACGTTGGATAAACGAGCGTACTAAAGGTATTACAAAGCCTTTTGGCGTTTTAATTGTAGATGGTCTTGTAAACTTTTTTATAGGCGCCACTATGATATTTTTTGTCATGGGCAAGCGAAGGTTCTACCGAATTTCAATATATTTTTTATTTTACGTTTAACAATAATATGGTTTTTTGCTTTGGGGTATATTTCGCCTTCTTGCAATATTTTTTACTGATGAAAAAGAAGATGATAATAAAATAATATCTATAATCTTTTCTGCTTTTGCCATAGTATTGGGTATTGCTCTTTTGTTTGTTGTGAAGATTGCTGCTATTATAAGTATAATAATACTTGGCGTGGGCAGTCTTTGTCTTGGCGTTCTAAATGTTACAGAGCTTTAAGTTTAATGATAACTCCTATTATAAAAAAGTCTAAAAAATTACAGTAAAATTAAAAATATAATCACCTATTTAAATACAAACGTTCTAATATTTTTGCTGTTTCTGTTATACTGCACTTCTCGATTGAAGCTGCCACCATAACTAATTCTTGACTTATGAATTAATCACTATTATAATAAAAGTGTGATTTATTATGTTTATGTTTAAGTATAAAAAACCGATAACTTATGAAAGATAGTATAGTGTGTTTGACTTTAATTGTAAGCGTTTTTACTTTAGGTGTTTTTTTATATTATGAAAACAATGTAAAGAGTATAAAGTGACCTGATCGTAAAAGTTACAGTTAAGGGGCAGTAAGAAACCCGGGAGATTACTATCTTAAAAAAGGAGCAGCATGGGGGAGTTTAATTGAAGAGTGTGGCGGGGGTTCTTGAAAGAGGATATTTACCTGAAAACTTTGACTATAAAGCACCCTTATTGATAACAGCACTCTTTATGTTCAATCAAAAGATATGCTAAAAAAAATAATTTATGAAGAGAATTAATTGTGGAAAATAAAAAAAATAATATTTTTAAAAAAATCGACTTTTTCGGTAGACTTTAGCGAGCATGATATAGACTCTATTGTAAAAAAAGCATCAAAAGAGATGATTTGAACAAAAACAGTATTCCTTCAATAGATGTTGATGAGTTTGAAGAATTAAAAGTTAATAACAATAATTATAATGAATATTTTAATAGTATAGACGATTTAGAAATAATAAGCGACATTGAGAACATAGATATTAATAATATTGAAAGAGTTAATGATGATGAAAAAAATAATATCGATGATTTGGATTTTCAAATACCGTCACTTGAAGATATAGAAAATTTTATGGCTTCAAATGAAGATGAATCGGATAACATTGAAAAAACCGATAATCTAAATATTGCAGACGACAAGATATATAAAAATAGATATGTAAATAAAGCTATAGAAGAAAAGTCAGGTTTTTTTGATGTAGAGGAAAATGATACTATACATATTCCAGATGCAACACCAGATGATATAATTGATATGCCCGGAGAAGATTATGATGAAGATCATAAAATATTGGAAGAAATAGTAATACAGATTTGGAAATGATGATTTATCAAACTATGATGAAGATTTAAAAAAACTTCAAGAAGGTTTAAATGCAT
>JAJTWR010000179.1:0-10697 GCA_021613335.1 Whitmania pigra
GTGGCTCACCTCCTGATAAAGTAATCCAGCGAAGACCTATTTCCGATATTTGATCTATGATACTTATTGCCTCTTCAGTTGTAAGCTCATCAGGCAAAGGGTCAGTACAAGAAGAGCCACAATGACCACAACGCATATTACAACCCATAGTAACTTCCCAAACACAAGTAACAGGTTTAAAATTTACAACCATAAACACCTCCTAAAATAATAAAAAATTGAGCTGTATGATTAATTTATACAGCTCTTGATTTTGATTAAACAAACTTAAAAACTAACAACCACATTCAGGATATCCATATTTCAAATCAGGATATCCATATTTCAAATCAGGATATCCATATTTCAAATCAGGATATCCATATTTCAAATCAGGATATCCATATTTCAAATTCGGAACGCAACCATACTTTACAACACACTCATTAGGAGTAGAAGCACATTCTCCCATAGAAAACCATAATCTGTTACAGGATAACCATACTTTACCATACAGTCATTAGTAGGTACAGGATAACCATACTTTAACATACAATCATTAGCAGGAGGAGCACATTCTGACATAGGGTAGCCGTAAGGCAAAAAACTGTCGCTCTGAATATCTAAATCATGATGTTTTTTATATGTTGCAGAGTTTGCACTATAGTTTATAAATTTCTCCTCAAATGAACCTTCATCTTCTCCAAGAATATTTAATTTAAAAACGACTTCATCCCCTTTTTTATCCGGCTCAAAAGTTCTAATTTGCTGAAAGTAATAGAAAGATCTTTACCTTTTTCTAAAGCGAAAAAATAAAATAAATGCTTTACAGATCCTCCCATAACACCATAACGAAGTACTTCTTTCGCACAACCAAGCAATGCTACTTCGCTAGGCATAGATTTTAGAGCTGTGAAATAGCCTGTTGCTGCAGGATAGATAAGCTCAACAGTGAAATGTTTTTGCTTTATAGCAAGAATAGAGTTATTTGTCGTACTCATAAGAAACCTCCAAAAAATTTAATTTAGAATATTAATGTGAATTAAATAATGTCTATACTAATATAGTAAGCATCTTACTTGTGTTGTCAAACAAAAATGTGAATTAAATAATGTCTAATACCATATATAATATGCATTTTACTTGTGTTGTGAAAAAAATATGCATTTTTTAAAAAATAAGACAGTGCAAAAAATAAATTTCAGCACTATCTTAAAAGTAAAAAACGAGTTATATAATAATTGTTTTTGATATGTTTTACTTATTTTTCTAAATAAGCATAGTTAAATATCAAAACTCCTGTAGCTGTATTAAACAACACCTTTAAGCTTTGGATTTGCCACAACAGCCATACCCGAATAGTGAATAGGTATAACAGCAGCACCCTCCCCCATAACAAGAAGTTCTTCTGCTTTGTGAAGTGCTTCCATTCTTGCTTTCCTGTCGCTTGTTGTTTGGGCAAAATGTATTAATTTATCAAACTCTTTGTTGCTGTACCCTGTATAATTTTGAGAGCTTCCGCCTATAAATATCTCAAAGAAAGTCATAGGGTCAAGATAGTCGCCTATCCAAGTTGTTCTTATAATTTGAAAATCTTTCTCTCTTCTCATAGATTGATAAACCGCCCATTCCATTACGGACATTCTCATATCAATACCTAGATTTTCTTTCCACATACTCTGTATAGCTTCGGCAAGCTGCATAACAGGAAGATAGTTACTTGTTTTAAACTCTAAAACAGGAAAACCTTTTCCGTTTGGATAGCCCGCTTCTGAAAGTAATTTTTTTGCTTCTTCTACATTTTTAGCATAGTCTTCTTTCTTTAAGCTTATAAACTCACCGCCATTTTCTCTAAAGTCTTTACCGTCATAATCAATCATTCCCGGCGGTACCCAAGCTGTAGCTGGTTTTTGACCACTCATAACAACTTTTTCTGTCAGATAGTTTCTGTCTATAGCAAGAGAAAGTGCTTTACGTACACGACTGTCTTTTAATAAAGAATTGGTGACATTAATACCTATTGCAAATGTCCCTATATATGGCAAAGTGTAACCTATACCTTCTTTAACAAGTGTTGCAACTTCCTGTTCGGGGGGATTATTTGAAAAATCTATAGAGCCTTCTTTTACACCTGCTATTGAAAGCATTTGATCTGAACTTATAATAAAAGTAATTTTATTTGGAATAACAGACTTGGCATTCCAATAATTTTTATTTTTCTCAATTATCATTTGCGTATCTTTACTTCTATCTGTTAAAACAAAAGGACCGTTTCCTATGTATGTTTTCGGAGAAAGTGTCCAGTCTTCTTTACTTCCTTCCACAATATCTTTTTCTTATAGGAAAAAACAATGGATAAGTAAGTAGCTCAATAAAATACGCAGTTGGTGATTCAAGACTTACTTCAAGTGTATATTCATCTATAGCTTTTACACCTAAAGAATCCACAGGCATTTTACCGCTAAGTATAGATACTCCGTTTTTTACATACCCCATAAAACTTGTGTACTTTCCTGCTGTTTTTGGATCAGCTGTTCTCTGCCAACCGTAAACAAAATCCGCTGTAGTTACAGGTTTCCCATCAGACCATTTAGCATTTTTTCTTAAATAGAATATGTATGTTTTTCCGTCTTCACTTATATCCCATTTTTCGGCAACACCGCCTATATTTTTTCCGTCTTTGTCTTTTGTTATTAAACCCTCAAAAACGTGACGCGGGTATACAAAGTCGTTACCTGTTATAGACGGATCTATAGTTTCAGGTACACTTCCAACATGAACCACAAGTTCTCCTGTTTTTGCTCTGTTATTGCTTTTTTGACAACCAAATGCAAAAACCGTAAGAATTAGGGTTAATAAAAAAAATATTTTTTTCATTATTTTCTCCTTAACTATTTTTTATTAATATTTGTTCACAAGTAAACCCGATGATATACAAGTTTTCAAATAATTAAGTCAAACTTTATATTTAAAATCACTCAACACTTTGTTTTAAGAGATTTTTCTTCATCCAGTCTTTGCCTTCTACAATTCTTGAAACCAGCATAGAAGCAACACTATCGCCCACAGCATTAACCATAGTCGCAGGCGGGTCTACTAAATAGCCTACTGTTGCAAGTATAGGAAATGCCTCCATTGGAAAACCATATAAACTCATTATAAGCATTTCACCTATAAGTCCGCCACCAGGAACTCCACTCATAACAAAACCACTTAATATTGCCATAATACAGCAGTTACAATTGTCGAAGTTCCCTCAAAAGGAATACCGAATATACCGAAAAGCATTGCTATTTTAAGTATTCCGCTTAAACAACTGCCGTCCATGTGAGTAGTGGCTCCTATAGGAAGAACAATATTTCTTATATCTTTACTAACCCCTATTTTTTCTGCGGCATTCAAATTTACGGGAAGTGTACCTATACTGCTCATTGTACCAAGTGATGTTATTGATGGAGCGATTAAGTGTTTTAAAGATTTTAATCCGTTTACTCCTCCCGCTAAATATGCATATAATGGGAAGAACAGCAAAAAGTAAAGTATTGTTACAATATAATATATTGCCATTGAACGAGCATAACTGCCTATAAAACTCAGGTCCGTATTCAGCAACAAGAACAGAAAAATATGCTCCAAGACCAATAGGGGCATAATACATTAATATGCTTATCATCTTCATAAAAACTGCATTTAGTGAACCTAAAATTTCCACAACAGGTTTTGCCTTCTCGCCTATAACTTTCACTGAAAAGCCAAAAAAAAAGCAAATATATAAGAGGCAATATATTACGTCTTGAAATAAGTTGAGGAAAATCCTCTACAGTAAACATTTTTACTATTTGTGCAGAAGTTTTTAAAGGCTCAATAGTGTCAGGTGCAGACAATGTAATATTAAGTCCCTTTGCAGGAGGAAATGCCATTACAGCTATAACCATAATTGCAGAGGCAATTAAACCTGTAATTAAAAAAATTCCAAACATAGAAGATATTATTTTACCAAGTCTTTTCATATCTTGCATTTGGGCAATTGAATTACTTATGCTTACCAAAACAAGAGGTACCACCAAAGTGAAAAGCATATTCAAAAATATATCTCCCAAAGGTTTAAGCATCATAGCTTTATCAGGTGCTACTGTACCGATAACACTGCCGATAATAATACCCAGTAGAAGTATGACAGGAAATCTGTAAGTTTTTAAAATTGAATTTTTTTCTTGCATATTTTTAAGCTCCTTTTTTAAAATAATAAAATATATAAAAAAAGACACTTGAAAACTAATAGCCAGTTTAATTTTTTTTCTAGCTTTTAATTTTTATTTTTTAGAATACTCTGTCACCTTCTTACAGGCTTCGCGACCGAATACAATTATATATGCTATGGCATTACACCAAATCTTTTTGCTATGTTTACTAAGCAGGTTATATCAACTGCTGTATAAAGACTCTCTCTTAAAATATTAAACAACTAATTTAAAACTGTAACATATAACAAAAAAATGTAAATAACACATTAATATTTTTTTTATAAAATATACTAATTTTCTAGTCTATTATATATTATCCGCAACATCTCTTAAACGCTTGCCACCCAAAACGTGAAAATGCCTTAACTTTCTTAATGTCTCGCTTGAAAATGTTTGAACAGGTATATAGACAATATTCACATTTTTATGTTTAGCAAAATCATTTAATATTTTAGAAGGAGGCTTTGGAGCTACATAACCCAAATACTTATCGTCTGAATATTATAGCACTATAGAGCAAAAGGTCGGCATAATTAAAAACCATACCTGATTCTTTTAAAAGCGAGTATTCTTTCCATACATCATGTGGTCCCTTTGGAGGCATAAGTGAGGCATACCCCCCAAAATAACACTTGGATATTGCAGGACCAACAAAAGAAAGACCGGGTTCTGTAGCATAGAGTATTAAATCGCTATCATCATGTGCTTCACTATACCAAACAATATTCCAATTATAATCATCATCATGTTCGTCATCGAAAACAAAAACCATATTTCCTATATTACCATATATACGAGGAATTTCTTTTACATATATTTCTTTTTTATAATAGTTTCTTATTGTCTCTCGCATATCAATACCGTCTTTTATGCTTACCTTAAACGGCTCTATTTTTGCTTTATCTTCTGTAAGCATTTTTTTTATTCTGTCACGTATTATATCCATATAGCGTTCCATCAAAACATCTTCAGGTATATGCGACATAAAATTACGGCTTTTATTCCATTCATCTTCCCACTCTCCGTCATATTTTTGAGCGGGTCTTGTTTTAACTCTTATTGTTTTTAATGATGTTTTCCATACACTATCGTATCTGTTTAGTTTTATTTTTTTATCTCTTAAAAGCCCGTCAAGAGAGTTTGTGACAGGATCTCTTGCAAGTTTTATAATTGGATATCTTTCATCTTCTTCTGTGTAATATGGATAATATTGTATACCGTCCATAACCTCCAGAGCATATTCATTGTTAATCATACACTTTGCTGCTGTTAGCATATCTATAGCATCAGGTATTATATAACCGTCCAAAACACAAAGATTTCTTAAATAATCCATCATCTTTGAAAGCTGCACAGTTGCAACAGGAAGTTTATAACGGTTTAATGCTTCTCTGAAAATAATTTCCACTGCTTCAAGTTTGTTAAAATTATCTTTTTCTTTATTTCTGAAGAGTTCATATATATAAGTTGTAAAAGGTACCTCGCCAAGCATTTTTGAAAGAGAGTCTTTATGTATAGTGTATATTTTGCTCTCGCCTTCTTTGTAATGACTATCTATTACTTTATCAAATAATTCATCTTTTAAATAATCTTTTATACTCTCTAAATGAGACATTCCGATAACACACAAAACTCTTTCATATTTTTTGGAAAGATTAAATAACTTTTTAGCCATAAAGTATTCGCGGTTATCATCGTTTTTATCTTTAACAAAATGAAACCTACTTAACACTTCTTTATAAAATCTATCAAGTCCGATTTTAGTGAGCAAAAAATCATCTGGCATTACGTAGTGAGAGTTTGTTGCAATAGTTGTGATGTCGGAATCTATTGGAAAAAAAGGTATCTCTTCATCAATAGAAAGTCGAACAGCTTCTATTATAGAATCACAAGGGTCAATTGGAATATACACTGCTTCATCATTCATTTCTTTAACTATCATACTTAAATAAGGCAGGCGACTTACAGCTTCTCTTAAATTATCGTTATAAACCTCGGGGTGTTCAACTGCTACACAATCGGGTTTGAAAGTATTAAAAGCCTCACGTACAGCACAAGCAAAATAAGCCCTTGAATGCACCGAAGGAATAAACAAAATATTTTTATATCTTAAAACTTCTGAATTAATATCTACTATATTTTCCATTTTACTATTTTATCACAAACAAAGAAAAAATGAATAGTCAAAACCTGTTTATTTGACTTTTGTTATTACTGTTGTATAATTTAAAAAAAAATAATAAAATAACAAAAAATGAATACACCACTTGTAAGTATAATTATTACCACCAAGAACTCTGAACAGTTTATATTAAATTGTATTAAATCAATAAAAAATCAAAGTTACAAAAATATAGAAATAATTTTAGTCGACAATTATTCTGAAGATAATACTCTATCGCTTGCAAAAGATGAAGGCGTTATAGTATTTCTAAAAGGTCCTGAACGCTCGGCACAAAGAAATTATGGAGCAGAAATGGCAAGCGGCGAGATAGTTGGATTTTTAGATGTCGATATGGAAATCAGCGAAGATGTTGTAAAAAATGTGTGGAAGTTTTGGAAAATAAAAAAGTTTGCGGAATATTTATACCTGAAAGAATAAAAGGTAATAGTTTTTTTAATCGTGTACGCGACTATGAAAGAAGTTTTTATAATGCAACAGTAATTGATGCTGCTAGATTTTTTAGAAAAATTGATTTTTTAAAAAGTGGCGGTTATGATATAAACTTAAACGGAACTGAAGATTGGGATTTAGACAGAAAAATAAAACAAATAGGAAAATTAGAACTTATTGATGAAGAGCTTTTTCACAACGAAAACGACACACTAAAAAAATATATAATCAAAAAAAGTTATTATGCATCCAATTTTAAAAACTATTTTGACAAATGGGGATACGACAATACTACCAAAAAACAGTTTGGAATTTTCTACAGATATGTTGGCGTTTTTCTGGAAAAAGGTAAATGGAAAAAACCTAAAAAAAATCCCATATATACTCTCTCTATGTATTTTTTTAGATTTTTAATAGGTATGGTTTTTATACTTTCAAAATTAAATATTTCAAAAAAGACTTCTGTATAACAGCAAAAAAATAGCACTCTCTACTATATTAATGCAAATTATAGACTAATAGAATTTAAAAATATATCGATAATATAATTATGTAAATAAATATATTTGGAGTAGTCTGTGCCAAGATATGAACAATTAAAACTTGCTCAAACAAAAAAGAGAGAAAGTTTTACATATACAAAAATCGATGATATGGGTGGCGGTGAAAAAAAGTCAAATATTATGAAGCCTTTAATTATTGCGGTTACTGTTATAATAATTGCCTCATTAGTATTTGGTGTACTCAAAACATATAGTGAAACCATTTCAATAGCAGTAAAAGATTTATTTAGAAAAGAAAAACCCGAAGCAATATCTCTTATAGCAGACCGTATTACAACAAATGAGAATAATAGTTTTTTAAATAATTTTGATGTATTTAAGTTTTTAATTCAACCTGAAAATGATACCAATAAGATAGAAGTAATAGTATCAGATGCTACAAACAGATTTGAAACCAGTGTACGTGAAAGTATAATTAATAATAATCCGTTTGAAAGTATATCCACAGAAAGAATAGCAAGAACTTCGCGCTTATACCTTTTTATAACAATCCTGATTTAGTTCGTGAAAATATAATAAAAAAAACTGAAGAAACTAACAGTAGAGGAAATAATACAACTGCTATAAGTTTTACGGAAACAAATAAAAATAAACAAACAAATATTTTTAACACTATTGATGTATCAAAAACTTTAAAAAATCTTTATATTGTGAAAAAAGAAAATAATTTGCTAAACAATATAGATTTAAAAAAATTAAATAATTTAGCTGTGTTAGAGAATAATAATACAAACAATTATAGTAATATAAATAAAGTTGTATCTGCCTCTACCACTCAAAATACATCATCTAAAGCCACAGAAAAAAAAACTGCCAACAAAAACGACTACCATAAAAAAGTCATCGGTTACTGAAATAAAAACTAAAAAAGAAATAATAAATGCAACAGAGTTTAGCGAAATATTAAAACCAAAAGCTAAAAATCATGTGTAGTAGTAAAAACTATGAAGCCTGCTGCATCTGCTTATAGCTATATACCAAGAACTAATGATGTAATTACAAAAAACGAAGAGAGCAATTACACTGAAACTACAAAACCTCAAACGGTTATAAAAAGAAATGAAGCAAAAAAAACTCAAAGCGAAACTACTAAAACACTGGCTGTAAAAAAAGAAACACTGTTGTGGTTAATCCTAAAAAAGTGTATTCACCTGCAGTTACATAATAATCCTAAACTGCGGTAAAAAAATATTATGAAGAAAAAGTTAAAGAAGAAAAAGCTAAAATAGATAATACCACATCTGCTATCAAAAATAATATGAAAAATAAATGCTGATAAAAATATATCTTCGTCAGAAGTATCTTCAAAAGTTACAAGAGACATATCAGAAAATGAAAAAATAGCTATAAATAATTTTGAAAGCAAAGTATCAGCAGAACGTCTAACAACAGAAAAACAAATAAAGGAAAGTTTGCTCCCAAAAAATATAAATGAAAACACAACACAAAGCACTGCTCAAACTATTAAAAGAGAAATACAGAAGTTAATAATTTTCTAAACTCAAAAAACTCTGTACTTAATGAAAATAATACTCTAAATACTCAAGAAAAAAAATCACAAGTAACAAGTTATACTACAAAACCTATACCAACTCCTATTGAAGAAAACGGCATAAAATACCCAAGTATAACTCAAACTCCGGACTCTATTGTTGGGGGAAATATTAATAACAACACTAAAGGCTCATCGATATCGGGAATTGTCAGACCAAGCCAAAGCAAAACAAAAAGAGGAGTATTTTTGGTAGAATACAATGAAAATGACGGAACTATAACTTTAATATTTAAAGAAAGAATATTTGAAAATAAAATCCTACACTTGAAGAAGTAATAATAACACTTTTACAAGTGCTACCTATAAAGAAAATAATCTAAACATAATAAGCTGTATCTCAAAAGAAGTAAAACTTTTAGATATATTCAGAGATGACAATATTTTATATCTAAACTTTAATGATGCTTTTGAATATAATCCACTTGGAAGCGAAGGTATGATAGTGCAACTCTATCAAATTGTTTATACCGCAACACAGTTTGATGGAATAGAATCCGTTGTATTTCTTGTGAACGGAGAGTTTAATGAAACAATAGGCTCTGAAGGCTATATAGTAAATAAACCTTTTTCACGTTTAGATAGAAACGAAATAATTAAATCCGCACAATGAAAATTACAAAAAATACTATTGCATAGCTTTTAGTAACTTAAAAAAATATAAAAATATAAGCCCTAAACTTTATTGATAGCAATAGTGGTATCTTAAGTTTAGAGCTTATTAAATTATAACTTTTATATTTAATAAAAAAGAGTTAAGTATATTTCAGTAAGAATTATAATTATTTCTGTCGTTATTATATTTTTTTTATTCTTATTATATGAAGAGTTGTAATTTTTCTTTTTCGTAAATACTGCCACACATCTGTATGGGGATTCCCCTTCACTTTTTGTTTCAACATCTGATCACTTTGAAGCTCAAGGTGTATTATTCTTCTTTCATAAGGCGACATAGGATCTAATATATTTTTCTTCTTTTCTCTTTGCTTGGATAGCAGACTGACGAGCAATATTTCTTAAGTCTCTTCACGGCGTCTCTGTATCCAGTCGACATCAAGAATTATATACCTTTCTGCCGCTTCTTCACTAAAGTTTTTTAATGCTATTAAATAAATTAAAAATTGAAGTGATTCAAGTGTTGCACCTTTTTTTCCTATAAGAAACTCCCGAGTCATTTGAAGTGATATTCACATATATTCTTTTTCGCTCTCTTCTTTTACGCTTCTGTAGCTTCAAGTCCCATATGTTTTTTAAAACGTAGATATTATTATTTTGAAGTTCACTAAGATTTGTAGAAATCTCTTCATAGTAAACTCTTATAACAGTAGGAATTTCTTCGCCTATTCCAAAAATATGTTTCTTTTCCTTTATCTATAACCTCCACTCTTATTTGGTCTTCCGTTAAATTAAGTGCTTCAAGAGCTTTCGCTATAGCTTCTTTTTCAGATTTCCCACTAAATTCTTTTTACTAGCATAATAATCCTCCAAATAGTTTATTAAAAAATATTACGATTTTAATTTTTAACTACTTAATATTTTTTCTTCTTTTTAGCAGAAATCTCTTCACTTTTAAGAATTTCTGTTACCGTGCCTTTTCTTTTATCTATAGAAGATGTTATGTATTGCTGAAGTAGACCAAATACGTTTTGTGCTTCCAATATAACGCAAGACCACTTGCAAAATTATAAAACATAAATAGCATCATTAAAGGAAATATAGTGGTCATCATCTTCATTTGCTTACCT